>JADLZN010009877.1:0-42115 GCA_018155175.1 Sinocyclocheilus anophthalmus
GCCCTTGATGGGGATCGCTTTTTGGTGTTTTTGGGCTGCATACACCACCACAGAACCTTCCAAGGTAGAGGCGCTCGCTTCAGCACCTTGCGTGGTGATGGCGCCCAGCGACGCACTCTCAGCCTGTTTCTGTCAATGAGTCTGATCATGAACTGTCAGTCTATCCAGAATCTACTCATGAATCTGTGTCTGAATTATCAGCCAGTCCCGTTTGCCTCAATAAACCTGATGTTAATTCACCTGTCTGTTTCCACCCCACTGACAATTCTGATGTCTTACTATCTATATTCCTGAGACTATTGATTAACTTTTTGCGCTCCCTGCCTCGGTCTTTGAGAACGTATATGCTCTGTCTGTCTCTTGTGTCTCTGTTTTCCTAGGCCCCATCTCTGCCATGGTCCCCGGCTTCCGTCGCTGCTCCACCCGGGTGGTCTTTCTGCTCCTCCGGGTGGCTTCTTCACCGCGACTCTGGCCTGTGGTTTTCTGCTCCGCCGTGGGGATCTTCGGACCCATCTGCTCCGCTGTGGTGGTCCTCAGCTCCACTTGCTTCGCCTGCTCCACCCTGGTTTCCAGCTTCGCCGGTTCTTCTTCTTGTGCGCTGCTCTGCCGGTTCTGCCTCAGTCCCTGGTCTCTCCTATCCTTTGACCTGGCCCTCCATCCCTCCCCCTTTTCCACCTCCACTCCACCGCCCTCCGTGTTACTTTTGGGGGTAGGGCTATTACGAATCCTGTCCATGGACTTCAGTTCGATCGCCACCAGAGGTCACCCTTCCATTACATTGACTCTCACACTACACAGACTGTTGCATGTCACCCCGGACTACATTTCCCATCATACATTGCACTGATTGCACACAGTTGTAACCAATCACACATTCACTATATTACCCCCACTCAGATCCCTTTCAAACTGCCAAGTATTGTTTTAGCACTTATCACTCATTGTGTGATAGCTACTTTTACGGAGCCATTCTAAATTCCTTAATCTAATACTGTCTTGTTCTTAGTCTGTTTACCCGTGTCTTGATACTTGCCTGTAATCTCGTTTTGTTTGATCTCTGCCTGCCCTGAAGTTTTGCCTGTTTTTGGAATTATCCTTGCCTTGCTGTTTCGAACTGTTGTGTTGCCACCTGTCTCGCGCTGCCTTCTAGCATACATCTTGTGGGATCCCTATCCTCCCCATCCGCCCTCAGATATTTCACCGCGACGACTCACGCCTTCTTTGGATATCTTTCTTGTCTTGCCCTGTGTTGCCATTGCCTGACCCATGCCTGTTTTAATGACCACGATACTCTTCCGTCTATAAAGCTTTGCAACTGGATTCACACGTCACAACTCTCATTCATGCCCCGAATCCAATTGAATTTGCCACAGGTTAACTTCACCTGAAGTGTAGGAACATCTACAAGCAATATGAATGCTACTCAGGCGAAATGTTCATGCAGCTGTCCCTAGAGAAGGGATGAGAAGCTTCTGAATGAATTATTTCAGTTTTTTACTGTTAAGAGGTGCCAAACCTTAAACAACACCATTTTTTGCTTCCCCTTATGGTTATGTAGGGTAGTTTTTGATGGTAAAGAGTACTTTAAAGCATGTAAAAGGGTCATATGATGGCTAAGAAGAACATTGGGTGTATTTGGTGTAATGAAATGTGTTTTTATGCGGTTTAAGGTTAAAAACACTTATTTTCCACATACTGTACATTAATGTCTCTCCTCTATGCCCCGCCTTTCTGAACGCGTCGATTTTTTTACAAAGCTCATCGGTCTAAAAAAAAGCGAGGTATGCTGTGATTGGCCAGCTATCAAGTGCGTTGTGATTGGCCGAATTCCTCAAGCGTGTGACGTAAATGTTACGACCCTTACCATATTGTGATGCCCTGTCCAGCCAGAGCGATGAGACAAAAACATTAAAACCCATTATCAACGAGGCATTTGTTGCATACAGTGGAGACATAATTACTGATTATAAAGACTTATACTGTCTATTTACGCGTTACGTTGCATCGCGCCATGTCATAAAACCATGTCTGCATTTGTGATGACGAACAACAAGCGCTACTCTACGCTGCTCAGAACTCGCATTTGAATCATCAGTGGCACATCCTTTAAATATAAAAAACGTACTTAAAGTCTATGAGTCAGAACAGCCGGCATTGTAGTCACTCTTCGATCAAGAAACGGTCCTCCATAAAATGTGCTGCACACAAAATAATATTTGGGTTGAACTGTTCTGGAACATGTTGTAAATGCAGTTACCACTTGATTTCTAGTTGTCCTCTTTTAGAAGGCCAAACAATGTAGTTTTGCTTTCACAACGAAACACTGCGTCACACACGGCGGCCTAGAGTGAGCGGAGGCCAGCGGCTAGAGTGAGCAGAGGCCGGCGGCTAGAGTGAGGAACCGGCCGTCGGATTCGCGCAAAGGAGCTTCTGGCGTGCTTGCGGCAACCACATTTGGCGACCAACCGGCTGGACTCCGGTCGTCCACGGGAAAGCCTAGCCGGCATCCACAGCGCGCAGTTTGCTGTATTTCCATCAACGCTCGTATCACATCTAGGCAGGACAAAGCGATCGTCCTCTGTGGAAGGCCAACCAGTAGTTTTGCCCGTTCCGACGAACACACAGCGCCTTTCATGACATGGGGCAGCAACAAACTACAGCGAGAATAAAGTGTACGCCTTCTTTCTTGCGTGAACTTGGCGGCTATCAAATTTTCCACATCGTGAGTAGACTGTTATAACACCATTTTTAGGTAGGCGTGGTTGACTCTTAATTTTATAAAGAATATCTCTTTGGGTTTGAGACTTAGTCTTTGCAACTTTACAGATCTTCTTTTTGCACCAAGAGCTTTCAACACTTCAAAAGAAAAAAAAAAAAATCGCATCATATACGCCCTTTAACATAAGGCAGCAACATAACACAATGTGAAAAAAAGACCTACTTTTCAAGGCCTGTATACAACTAAAATAAATGATACCCCCTAAGCTGCTATGGCTACAGCATTGCTCGTTACCACAGACTGTTAAGAGGGATGGAGTTTGCTTTATGATCCAGGTAAATGAAATTATATGATCTTGCTGTATGTTTCTCCTTCTTTAACCGTTGTCCTGAACTAAAAGCCACTAAAGGCCCATTTTAAGTGGTTCTTCCTAATAATCAACCGATTGTCCCGAATATAAGACAATGTTTTTTCTTGGAAATACATCTGAAAAAACGTGGTCTTATATTCAGGGTCTAGACTTTGACATTTCAATAATACACCCACAACAATAGGTGGCGCCAAATACGCATAAAACTAGTGTGCCATGAAATACGTAATGTAATGCGTGTTGTAAATATCGCGAGTAAAAACAAAAGAGAAAGTAAAGCTTACAGCTGCATGAGTCGTGACGTTAGCCTGATGGGACTAAACTCCTTTTGTGATTTTAAAATGTAAGACAGTGCCCAGATTTGAAGACTACAGGAAGATTTAACTTCTACTGTTAATAAGATTTTGGTAGGCTACTGTTAGATGGATAGCATAAATGTCCTAATTCAGATGGGATACTTTTTTTTCTTTTTTTTTTAATGGTATATCAGAAAGTGTTGTAGCGTCTATACCAATCAAAAACACAATTGTTCATTTGATTTAACAAATCAATTATACATTAGATTAACAAACGTTCACAGACCCTTCACCCAATAAACATACTAGGTGCCAGCATGTCTGGGAACGACCCCAGGCCCCTGGTTACCATGGCAACCACGACACCTTTACTAGACCAGAGCCATTTACGACCTAATGATTGTGAGTAGGGAAAATCACTGCCTTTGAATCAGAAAGAGACACAGTGCCCAGTAGAAATGGAATCTTTTCTAATTAATCCATAGGAACACTTTTTTTTGAATGAACACACATATCCTCACATATCCTTCAGGTCATTGTGTATGTTGTCTTTGAGATTTTATACTGTTTTATGCAGGCTTATGATGGAAATATTCCTGTCATCTTGCCTATATGTAATCCTACCATGTTTAGTATCTATGAATTCGCCTTCTGATGATCTAAACGAGCGTGTATATTATATGTTAGTACATAGGCAATATATATTAGGGTCCTGAGAATCTTTAGTAATTTCGATTCAAGTTCCATATTCAAATTACCATGCTTCCACACAAAGAGCTATAAAAACTCCCCAGTATCTCAAAACGCCCACTTGGGATTCCGGGCTTTCTCATTGGACAAGCCCATCTTGAGAGTCGGGAATCTTTGCAGGCTTTAAAGGCCACACATCATGTGACCCGCCCCAGTCGGTGGTTTGTTTGGTTTTGAAGATGTGAGAAAACGCTTCAGGATATCAAAGCTTGTGCCAGGCCTTTCGGCCTTGACCTTTCCATTCACCAAGATTCTCTGACTAAAACTGGTTCTTTTTCATCAACCAACTTCAGCAAAGATCAACTTGAACCGTTGGCCTGCATCAAGCCTTTCTTTCAGACAGACGAGACGTGCAAGTTTCAGACTTAGTCTTATTAATTGATACATTAGTTACCATTTGCACCTTTTTACAAAGGTATGTTTGAACTAAAAAAAACTGATGTTTCCTTCAGGCTGTAGATCTACTGAATATGCAAATGGTTCCATAAATTTCATTCCTTAATTTCTCTCCTCTTACTGCTAACCTTTACCTTTCCTATACCAACTGTATGCTGTTGTGTGTGTGCATGTGTATGTTAACCCTTTTAAGTTGTATGTATAATGTTAGACTAGTTTGTGTTTATGTAGTTAATAAAACCTTAATTGTATCACACTTGACGTTGTTCATTATTTGCTCATAACTGGAGTCACTTAATAATGCAGATTTATTCTACAAGCTTTTGTAGAATTGTACAGAAAGAAAGTTAATTCCCTTAACCAGGAAATTAACGTTCTTAAAATTGACAGACAATTGACCCTGAGAGGTCAAGTAAATACATACAGCGGATCTAAATATTTATAATTAGTAAACTAGTGTGATTAATATTCAAATTCCCCCATGAGCTTTTTTTAATGTGTATATTTTTTTAATGTGATTGTTGGTACATTTGACCATTTTTTACCATACTTTCAAAACAAAAAATTAAATAGGAAAAATATGCAATATGAAAATTATTGAAGACAAAATGTGTTTTACTGATAAAAAACAAGATTTGGTTTTTAAAAACCCTTTTTCCAAAAGGTACATCTGGAAAAGGGAGGTCGTCTTATAATCAGGGTCATCTTATATTCAGGCCAATACGGTAATAATTAATAATATCGCCAGGATCCCCGACCCAATCATTAGGTGCCTACCTCTTGTTAACCCACGGCCGCCACTGCTGAAGATGGTTAAAGACTCAGATTGAGTTGGGCAGGTCATTCCACCAGGAGGGAACATTTAATTTAAAAGTCTGTGAAAGGGATTTTGTGCCTCTTTGAGATAGCACAATAATACACCGTTCACTTGCAAGAACGCAAGCTTCTAGAGGCACATAAATCTGAAGAAATGAATTAAGGTAAAGGGGTGCAGAGCCAGTCGTGGTTTTGTAGGCAAACATCAATGCATTGAATTTTATGCGAGCAGCTATTGGAAGCCAGTGCAAACTGATAAACAGAGGTGTGTGTGAGTATTGTAACTGTTTGCTAGAACTGACTGGAAACCTGCCAAAGAGCATTGCAATAGTCCAGGCCTGGATGGAACAAGCTTGACCGGATTGAACATGTTTTGAAAGAAAGGCCTGGATCTCTTGTATGTTGCATAAAGCAAATCGGCAGAACAAGGCAGTTTTAGGCATGTGTCTGAAGAAAGTCTCTGATCATCATCCTAACTCCAAGGTTTCTGGTGGCTGTTTTGAAGGTTATGGTTGATGTACCTAACTGTATAGTAAATTGTGATGAAACCATGGGTTTTACTGGAACAAGCAGGTCGTCTTGGCAAAGTTCTAAATAGGTCTGTCGCAATAATCAATATATATCGACTTATCGCGCAATATATGTACATGACCTCAATCATTTTTGGTGATGCAATATATCGCCCATTATATTTACTTAAAAATTAATGTCACCATGTTTTTTTACATTCCACTTGCGCTTGTGTCTTTTGCAGCTTCTCGTACATAATGTGGTGTGGTCATTTTCAATGAAGTGCAAGTTCAAATTTAAAAAATACTTCAACAAATAAAGTTTCATCTGCAGATATGTTCTTGTTTAGGGATCTGTGCCTTTGTGCTCACACCCCTACTGCTAAGTAGTGATTGTGTTTTTCAGCAATCGTGTGTGCACCCTTAATTTACAGAGAAAATAAGGTCAGGGAAAAATCTGTAGATGGAAAAATCTCCATACAAGTTCTTTGTGCACTTTTCTTTTTTTTGTACTTGTTTCTTTGCACTTTTTGTTAGAATGCTTAAATGTTTATTTACTATTTATTCAAGTTTTTTAAGGTATCTAATATTTTGATACTTAATTTCCATTATCACCATATTAAAAATTAAAAGTTTGTTGTCATTTGGAAATGTGTAGGCCTTCTTGCATTATTATGCCGTTACATTATGATTATATATTCAGTGGCATAAAATGGTCTTTAAAATGACAATAATATCGCTTATCGCAATTTTTTTATGGGGCAATATATCGCATAACAAAAAGTTGTTATCGTGACAGGCCTAGTTGAAGGTGATGGTCCTTCATCAAGCAAGAAATGTCTGTTAGACAAGCTGAGATGCGAGCAGCTATCGTCAGATCATCAGGATAGAATAAGAGGTAGAATTGAGTGTCATCAACATACGTGATCTAAATCCATGTTTCTGATACAGAACCTAGTGAGTGGCGGCCATGGGTAGACAGAAGAACGGGTCCAAGAACTGATACCTGATGCACCCCAGTAGTTAGATGTTGCGACTTGAACACATCACCTCTCCAAGATACCTTGAAGGACCTATCTGAGAGGTAAGATTCAAAACATTTGGAGTGCAGTTCCTGAGATGATAATGTAGATAATGTAGATGATCTACCAAACTACTGATAGCAGAAAGTCCCTAACTTTAATAATGCCACAGCTACTTCAATTGAGCTTTTTATGCATTCTGTTGGAGAATGTTCTCTTCATGGTATAGGGACCAAGTATACACAGAAAGTCTTACATTTTGTATCTATTCGATGGCAACAAGCACTGCATAAAAAGAGTTGTATTCGGATCAGTAGACTCCTCTATACGCTGGCAAATTTGGGGTGTTTTCATAAATTACTGTCATATTGTACAGACAGACTGTATCCAATTATGTACCATTTGTGTACCAAATGCAGGACATCTCCAATTATTTAATCCACCAACCCACCACAAATAATGTTTAACCAATAATTTGCTTAATTGTTTATCTCTATTATGGTAAAATACTCAATAAAATTTAAAACATAAAAACAGGAGGGGTTTGCGTATCCTAGTGTCCCTTGGAGCTACACTGGGGGGACTAAGGTCCCTTGCAGGTTCAAACATGCCGGACTGGCCTCAGGCTAAGGGCCAGACTAAAGACAACACCTGATCCTATAGGCTGAGGGTTCAGCATGGGGCCAACAACCCCACCCTGTAAAAACATCATTCTGTTATAGAAACAGAGACAGGCTTAGGGTGCCTTGTGACCAAACAAACAAAGCTGAAGAGGAGGAAAAAATTAACTGGTATGAAGTACAACACACAGTCTCTAAAGTCCCTCGTAATTTTTAAAGGTTCTTAGCACCCCATAGAACCTGGAATGGCGTCTTAACAGTTTGTGTGTGCTGTGCCAACATTTAAGTGATTCTTCTTCTCAGTGGTCAAAGACAATAGGACAATCAGCTGAGTGGCGAGTTGCCCCAATTAAAGACACAAATGGCAACCCTCTCACAAATGAACATGAGTAAGCAAGCAGATGGGTACAACACATTCATGAAGTACTCAACAGGCCTGAACCAGTAGATTCAATCAAGCACTCAAGAATGGGAACTTGGGAAGGCACCTGTAATTGACACTATCCATGCTGAGATGCTTAAAGCAGATCTTTAAACATCTACCAGAGTGCTGCTCACTGACCTGTTCAAGAACATCTGGAAGTAAGACATCATCCCCGAAGTCTGGTCCAAAGGTCTCATTATCAAGGTTCCCAAGAAGAGCAACCTCCAAAACTGTGGCAACTGGTGGGCATTACACCATCGAAAGTATTTTGCAAAATCTTCCTAACCAAAAGGCTGGTCCAAAGGTCTCACTATCAAGCTTCCCAAGAAGAGTAACCTCCAAAACTGTGGCAACTGGTGGGGTATCACACCATCAAAAGTATTTTGCAGAATCTTCCTAACCAAAACTGAAGTAGCTCTTGACACAAGGCTGAGACAAGAGCAAGCTGGTTCCAGGAAGGAAAGAGGTTGTGTAGACCAGATCTTTGCCCTAAGAAACATCATTGAGCAATGTCTCGAGTGGAATGCTCCCTTATACATCAACTTAACAACTTTAAAAAGGCCCTTGATAGCCTACAGCGTGACACCGTATGAAAGATTTCTGCATGCATGCAGCATCCCTCAGAAGATGGTTACACTGATTGAACTATCTGAAGTTTGAATGTTGTGTCATCCTACATGTGAGTGGTATGTAGTGAAGTCAGTGGGTACGACATCCTCTTACCAATCTTGTTCCTTTTAGCCATTGATTAAATCATGAGACAGACATCAGACAAGCCTAGACACATACAGTGGACTATATCTGCACAATACAGCCTCAGAACAGAGATGACACTACACAACAGCGATATCTGTTCTGCTGTAATGTCAGAATGCTAACATGTCATCAAGAGTAACATAAAGATTGAGGTATTCCACAACAACTGCCTCAGCACAATTTGCCGTATCTTCTGGCCAGAGAGGATTTCAAAGTCTAAAATATATAGGAAGACCTACTTGCATAGCATGGTGATGGAGATCAAGTGCTGAAGAATGAAAAGGCTTGGGCAAGAAGGACCAGAATCACTTCCCGAAAGTAGGTATGAGTTGGTGACACCTAGGAAAAGGAAGCAATGAAGTCTGAAAACATCCTGGAGGAGGACTGCAGAAGCTGAACTTAAAGAATTACACCTCTGGAGTGAAACACAGCATGCTGCCAGTGATAGAACAAAATGGAAGAAAATTGTCACATCCTCATTTGCCATAGAGAACTAGGAGACATAAAGAAGAATCACTCTTGGGACATAGTCAGACACAATAACAAGATTGTCACAATGGGAACTAGGGTATTTAACAACTTTTCATCAGTAAAATAAGTGTGATAAACAAAACAAACATGCCAGAAGCCATGTGCTCACACCAAGCATGACAATACACAAGCAATTGGCCAAAAAACACAATCTCAAGTCATGTGTGCAACAAAGAACAACAATCAAGACTTCACTGTGTTCCCTGTCAGAAAACAAACTTGCCCGTATTCCGGATAATTCGGTAAAGTAAAAGCTATTTTATAAGGTGTCATAATGGCAACAAAAAAGAGAAAATGTTCTTTTAATAAAGACAGGGCTAGGATATACCTAGGTGAATGTCTGTGGTTGGCTACATTACTCAGCGCTACGAAAACACTTCTTTTGACGCTTTCCAGAGTGCAAACACAAATGCGCACTGGAGTGTTTACCAAATCGGTTTCACCAATATCCTATTATTATAGTTTTAACTGAGGGTGCTTTTCACTGCGTGAGAAAATGGACGTAAGCAAGCAAGCAAGTAAGTTTTATTTATAGAGCACATTTAAAATTCAGCATTACACTGACCAAAGAGCTGGAACAAACCAACAATAAATACAGCCCATTCTAAAATAAGTCAAAATTTAATAACATTATATCCACAAATTGTAATATCGCAATAACAACGTTTCAGCAAATTCCATTAATGGACTATTTTTAAAGGACGGTAAAATGTTAAGGAGAGTTTGAGTACAATGTGTCTCAAGTCCCGGACTTGAAAATAGAAACAAGAAGCGCTCCTAATGTCAGGTGGCAACTGATTCCACAAACGTGGAGCAGCGACTGCAAAGGCTCTGTCTCCTTTTAATTTAAGTCGTGAACGAGGGACATTTAATAGAGCTTTATTAGCGGATCTGAGAGACTTCAGCGTTGAATGCAAATAAATAAGATCAGAAATATAAGATGAGGCTTGTCCATTAAGAGCTTTGAAAACAATAAGAAAAATCTTAAACTGAATTCTAAAAAAAGACAGGAAGCCAATGAAGGGACACTAAAACTGGAGAAATATGTTCGCGTTTTTTGGTGCCGATTAACAATCTAGCCGCCGCATTCTGAACCATCTGCAGCTGTGCCAATGAAGATTGTGGAAGACCAACATATAACAAATTACAATAATCCAGGCGTGATGTGATAAAAGCATAAATTACTTTTTCCAGATCTTGAAAGGAAAGTGTTAATTTAAGCTTAGAGATGATCCTCAGCTGATAATAACTTTTTAACAACTGAGATAATTTGTTTTTCAAGACAAAGCTCAGAATCAAAGATAACACCTAGATTTTTTACATGAGACTAAACATATGGAGTGAGGTTTTCTAAGTTCCCAACAACAAAATTTCTTGTTTTAGAGGGACCAAAGAGAATCACCTCAGTTTTATCATTGTTGAGGTGCAGGAAGTTATTTGACATCCAGCATTTTATATCGTCAAGACAGTCAATGAGAGGCTGCAGAGAATCTCGAGATTTTAAAATGGAAGATACAGCTGAGAATCATCTGCATAAAAATGAAAAGAGATTTTATATTTCCTTATGATATTACCAAGTGGAAGCATATACAGATTAAAGAGTAATGGGCCCAAAATGGACCCCTGATGGACCCCATAGAGAAGAGAGGCAGATTATGAGATAAACTGGCCAACAGACACTGAAAATGACCTGGATTTCAGATACGACTCAAACTAGCTAAGTGCTGTACCCATTATGCCCACCTATTGTTCAAGGCGTGATAGAAGGATATTATGATCAACTGTATCAAAAGCAGTGCTAAGATCCAAATCTTTTCTCACACAACTAAGAAAAGTGTTAATTGCGTGAGACTCACGCTGAATGCATAAGAGTTGGCAGCCCTGGTCACTGTAAATCAGTATTTACATAGCATAAGTAGTACACACACACAGAGAGACCGTTTTCAGACCGGGGGGGGGGGAGTTGATTCTCTTTCTCCGCATCACCTCATAGTTTGAACATACCTATACACTAAATTATGTCTAGGACCCTTCTCGCCGATCAATCTCGTAAACGCAATTCGGTTATATTTTGAATGAATGTAAACAATGGAAAGGAAATCAGATGTTATTATTATACTGATCCTAGCAGTCGGCTTAAAGTACATCAGCCTTGAATGCGTGCTGCTGAAGAGTCACTAATGTTATCACACCAACAAAACGCTATAACAAGATCAATCTAAATTTTCATACATGATACTATGTCAGCGTTATTTACACTTAAGTATTAATTTCTGTACGAATACTGTTTATTTTATCTATGCTGTTGAAATTGTGTCTTATTTTTGTTCTGACGGGTTCCATGCCTTTATCATTTGAACTTTCTCAGACTAAGTTTTTGCTGTAGTATATGAAAAGTACTAAAGTGTTCAGCACAAGTTCAATGCTCTAAAATCATTCATTTTTTTTTTGTATGTTCACACTGATGTTAAAATTAAATTTTTTGATTTGTGACATTACTTTTTAAGTAATGTTAAAACACTGCTGGTTACTTTCAGAAGTTGTAGTGATTCTTTCATTTCCAAGTAAGAATGTGAAACAAATTGGTTATATATTTTTCATTTTTAAATATTTTAAAATATAATTTACATTTATTTTACACACTTTAAGCAATATCGTATTGAATATCGCATTTTTTAACAAGGTATCGCACAGCCCTAGTATGTGCATACTATGTATAATGTGTAGTTGCTAACTGTAAGTATGTCTAATAGTACACTGTGTGTACTGACTATATGTATGTGTATATTGCACATTGTCATCTGTTGAGGTCTGTATGTTTATATGTAAATTGTTTCTGCACTGTCTGGAGCACGCTCCCAAGAATTTCACTCACCAAGGCACATGTGCTTGTGGTGATGTGACAATAAAAGTGACATGACTTGACTTAACTTGCCTAACCCATGTTCTCCCTCTAAAAACAGCCTGGGAGGACTTGATACTCCTAGCAGACTCAGCTCTAAGGCCTAGAGGCTATGAGAGATAGCATCTCTCACCCAATGAGAAATCCTGTGCTTGGAGAAGTCAAGCCCTTTGCGGGTGGCATCAAAACACACTAGCAATTGGGACGACTTGCACCACTGACCAGAGCTGTCCACATAAACCTGGGCCTGAACAGGGCAAAGTAGATGAAGCCTCTCCACTGAAGAAGAAGCAAAGGGACTTTGGGGACATAACCAGTCCTGGGTCGCAGAAACACCTTCACAAGACTTGCTCTATTTGCTGCAGTTTAATGAAGCGGAATCCAGCCTCTTTGGCGGTAGCTTTGGCTATACGAGTTTTCCCACAGCCTGGAGGCCCATACAGAAACCCACCTGAGATAACGACATGCAAACCACCTCAGAATGAAGTGTGGAGTTGAGTTAGAAAACTCTTTATAGAAATATTTGCATCCTACTTGCCTACCTTTGGGTGGCTGAAGAAGCCTGGATCCTTTAAACAGATCTCTGTTCTGGACTGGAAATATAACGTTGTCTCTCAGTTCCAGACCTGCAATGTAATGCCACGTAATCTGTTGACACACATGATTTGTGAAACTTGCCTTGATAGAGACAACTAATTACTAGTAGATAAAGTCAGATGGTGACTTCATTCTCTACCTGCATAGTCAATGGATTCACAAGATGAGCTGCAATGTTCATCTCATATTCAGAAAGCTTTACTTTCGGCACTCCAATCCGCCGCATGAGTTTCTCTGCCTGTGAGGCAGCAATAACATGTTGCTGGTACTTAAAATATAAAATATCCATAAATATGACATTAAAACATTTCAGGGCTTCAAAACCTTTCATTAAAATGTAATTCTACAGTCTACATGAAAAGGGACTATAATCATGAAGAACAATTTCCTGCTATTAGAATTTTAAAGCTAAGAATAATAACAAATATTGTACTATAACTAAAAATTTTATGTAACTCTCACCAAACCCACCAACACTGTTCGACCCATCTCTCAATTCTGAACCATTATGAATGTATACTTCCATCTTTATCTCATTCTTACCTAAAACAACCATATCTCGATGTGTAACTGTCTTTTTGTTGACCTAATTCTCTCATATATCCATTCCAGAACTATTCTTTTTTATTAATTTTTCAGCCCTGATTAATCACACAAATTCAGTGATAATTCAATTTTGACATTTTCCATTTCTGACCCCTCTAATTTGCAAAACTGCTGAAATTAAACTGCATACCTGTTTTTGTGCCTCATCTTTCTTTTTTCTTGTTGTATCAATAGCATCCACCATCCACTTTATTGTAAAATAGGTGACAGCACCAAATGCTGTAATGCATATGATCAAACTTATGACCTCATTGTGGTTTAATGGTCGAATAATATTGTCAGCATGAATCGCTTTCAGTTCCATCTTCTCATAGTCATCTGCAAAATAAATAAAAACAAATAAATGAATGAATAAATAAATAAATACATAAATTACCCATATTAGACACTTCTTCCACACTCAAAAATTGACTGATTAGCTTGTTGCCTATTTGCGCAGCTGCTGTTTATTTTCACTAAGCTCTCAGAAAGCTCTCTTATCATAATTAATTGAAGAACCAGCACAGGTGGCTTTCATTTTCACTAGAGAGTTGATATTACTGAACTGAGATGTGCTTATTCATGTTAATCCTGAGAGCTGTGAACTCCATTAAATTTCTCCATTAAATGTCAAGTGAAATAAGCAGACAATAAATAAATTGCCTCTTGTTAATTCAATTTTTTTATAAATTAATTAATTATGTCATAGGATAACAGAACATGAAAAGAAAAAAGGGTAACACTTTCTATGAAGCCCGTATTTATAATACATTATAAGGGTATTCTTAAGGCATTATAATGAATGCATAATGCATTATAAAAAACCTTATAATATATTGTATCATCTCATGAATATTTACTTATTTGTGGTTATAGCTTTTAAGAGTATGATGATTTATAACACAATTAACATGTTGCATCCACTTTTACAATGGATTATATTTCTCATAGTTATAATGTATTATAAGTCTCATATCTTGCCATTTTTCTTATGCTATTTTACTTAAAGCGGTCAAGGACCACTTATAAATAGTAATAATAATAATTTTTTAAAAATTATCTCAAACAGCCATAAGATCAGATATCAGATCAGATGAGTGTGTAATATGACACATTTGCTTTGAACTATTTCATTGTAATATCAGTTTGATTTTTTTGATGGTACCCTTTAAACAGCTGTTGATAAGTGACTCTGCAACTACATATCAACTAGCGGTCATTAGAGTATTAGTATGTCTGCTACTGTAAATATTTGCTAACACTTTATTTTGATGGTCAACCAACAGATAAACTGACTATAAGTGTCTTTGCAAGTACATCAACTTATTCTACCATACTAGATTCTACCATTCTTGAGCATACTAATACTCTAATGAGAGTTAGTTGGCATGTAGTTCTGCTGTAGGCAGAACTATTGTTCCAGCCCCCAAAGACAGATTCACAAATAACCTGACTGATATTTTCTCAACTGCTCTGTGTACCCATAAGTACACATGAACTAGACGAAATGACTAGCAACATGGGCACTATCTTCTCTAATACATTAGAAGCTGTTGCCACATCAAACTGAAAAAGGTTAGAGAAAAACGTACTGCTCCATGGTACAACAGTAATACCCATTCCCTCAAGAAAAAAACTCGTAGTCTTGAGCGCAATGGAGAAAAACTAACTTGGAAGTTTTTTAGAATTGCGTGGAAAAACAGTACGTCCAGCTATAGACAGACTCTAAAAGATGCCAGGGCCTAGCATATCCATAAACTCATAGAATATAACCAAAACAATCCAAGGTTTTTAATTTAACACAGTGGCTAGATTAACAAATAACCAAACGCCACCCGATCTAAATATTCCCTCACAGTTTTAATAGTAATGACTTTATGAATTTTTTAACTGATAAAATAGATATCAGAAATACAATAGCAAATGTAGAGTCTACAGCGTATAATACTTCAGCTTCATTCATCGCATCAAAAGATAAACTGCAGTGCTTTACAGTTATAGGACAGGAAGAGCTAAATAAACTATCACTACATCTAAACCAACAACATGCCTGCTAGATCTTGTACCCACTAAATTACTGAAAGACTCGTTACCTGTAGCAGAAGAACCGCTTCTAAATATTATTAACTCGTCGTTGTCTTTAGGTCACATCCCAAAAGCCTATCAAGCGGGTGGTTATAACTCTTATTAAGAAACCACACAGATCCCCGGCCCCGTACCCCTGAAAAAATTAAAAAAAAAGAAAAACCCCCCTGGCAAATTACAGACCCATCTCAAATCTTCCTTTTATGTCTAAAATTTTAGAAAAAGTTGTGTCTGCTCAATTGTGCTCCTTCCTGCAAAAAAATGATCTCTATGAAGAATTTCATGGTTTCAGGCCCCACCATAGCACAGAGACTGCACTTGTTAAAATTACAAATGTCTTGCTTATTGCGTCAGACCAAGGCTGTATCTCATTTCCAGTTTTACTTGATCTTAGTGCTGCATCCGATACTATAGATCATGACATACTCATAGATCAATTACAAAACTATACAAGTATTCAGTGTCACACTGAAGACTTAAGATTGATTTAGACTATCCTACCTGTCCCAGTGTAATCGCTACCATTTTGTTCATTTAAATGGGGAGTCCTCTCAATTATCACCAGTAAAATATGGAGTGCCACAAGGATCTGTCCTATGTCCTCTGCTATTTTCGATATACATGTTGCCCCTTGGTAATATTATCAGAAAATACGGTTTTAGTTTCCACTGTTATGCTGATGATAATCAACTGTATCTCAATAAGACCAGATTAAACTTCTAAATGATCTAAGCTAACAGAGTGTGTTAAAATGTAAAAGATTGGATGACCAATAATTTAATTTTCTCCTATTAAATTCGGATAGACCGAGATATTACTTTGATTGGAACCAAACACAGTCCCGTCAATATCTATCCGATTACACTTGTCAACTGACGAGGTGTTCTGTTACTGATCCTCTACAAGATCAAAAATCTGGGTGTTCCAAGGTGAAGTTAGATGCACTTCTCTTTTCAAAATCATAATTTCCCCATGTTACAAAAACTGTATGCTTGCCATCTTAGAAACCATTAGTGCCATTAACGAACAGTGTTTACCCTGTTTCTGATGCAGATAAGCTAGTTCATGCATTCATGACCTCCCTCTAGACTGGACTATTGTAATGCATTGCTGGGTTGTTGTCCTGCATCTTCAATAAACAATCTACAGGTAGTCCAAAATGCAGCGGCTAGGGTCCTTACCAGGTCAAGAAAATATGATCTTATTACCCCATTTTTACATTCTCTGCACTGGCTACCTGTTAAGTTCTTTATCAGTTACAAAATATTATTACTTGTATTATAAGGCCCTTAATGGGTTAGCTCCTTCGTACCTAACTAGTCTTCTACCACGCTACAATCCATCACGCTCCCTACGGTCGCAAAACTCTAGACTTTTGGTAGTACCTAGGATAACAAATTCCACTAAAGGAGGTAGAGCTTTTTCCGCGACAAATCTTGGCATAGAAAATCCCAAACTCTGAATAAAGGAAGCGGCTTGCCTGATAACGATATCGTATAAAGGTTCAGACACACTCTGTCAGTTTAAAGCTAGATTAAAGACACATCTCTTTGGCCAAGCATTCAAATAATGCATATCATAATCTTGTACTGCAGTTACATCTAATCAAATGTACATTCTATTCTATAAGTAATTGGGTTAGCACAAATAAATTTTGTCTTGGTTGGACCAGCAGCTCGCTAATTATGTCTCGATTTGTTTTCTTTGCTCGGTTTTTTAGTGTACGGAGGATTTACACAAGCTTCCGTGCGTGGTCCAGAAGATCACCGAGAATGAGAATGAGTGTCAACCCCTATAGGTGACCTCAGATGATACTGCCAACCCTGAAACACATACAGACTACCACATATAATTTCTATAAGTGAATATATTAGATAATGTGCGTACATATAAAAGTGCTGGTAATGTCGTTCATAACATGCGTCGGTTTTGATTACTCTTTAATTGAGTTTGGTTCCATACATTTCTGCCATAATGACTGACCGTCACCATGTATAAGCAGTACCTCTTCAAATATTTCAGCAACGGTAATTATGCTGTAAATTGGCGTCGCAATATTTGTATCTTGAAAAGCTGCTTTACAAATAAACTTGAAGTGAAATTGAATTGAATGTAGGTGCAAAGTTGCTTATAGATATGTATTTAAGGGGACCATCAAATAAAAGTAACCATATAAAACTGCATTTTTTCAGTTGGAATTAGTAACGAGCTCACATCATTAATTAACAGTTAAGCTCCACAGGAAAGGCAACGTCAACATCTAACCACCGTCCAAGCTGTAGTAGATACTGGTTGGACCGATCTTAAATAATGTTCAAAGATAGGAAGACAGTCCTTAATTCTGTACATATGAAGTAGATTTAATATGGTGTTCATTGTGTGTTAAATAATCATACTCTTAAACTTATAAACACGAATACGTAATATTATGATGTATTATAACTGTTGTTATGATTATTCATGAGTATTCATGATATTATAAGTTTTTTTATAATGCATAAAATGTGCTCAGTGCTGACAAAGATCACCAGCTCCTTGCTTAGTCACTGGTATCACAAAGTGTAATTAAGTATCAGCCACCATGTAATGATGTGTGGTGTGGTCTTATCTTACTGTCCAATTCAACTCAACTACTGATTTGAATCGCAGAGGTGGTAGTGGCGTCCTAAAACCAGGACTGACTGTGATTGCCTCCACGTGCTGGTCCAGTGCATGTCATTTTAAACTTCAATTACAAATAGAGGTAAAAATGGCACCTAACAAATGCGTATTGTGTAGCCCCTTAACCTGGCACTGTACAAAAGCATGGCCATATTGCATTTCATTATATTCAGTATCGTCAATTCGTTTCATAAACTATATGCCTTTTAAACGCGTAAACCATAAGAAGTTTAGACCTAACAATAGTGTTAATTTTTCGCATTAACAAATTCCATGTGAAATATTTTAAAAGTGAGACATCGTTAGTTTTCTGCGCCTCTGCAACAGAGCATTTTAAGCTGCTAAACTTCTGGAACATTTTCTGTCCAAGCATCCAGTAAGTGAATGCTCTTATGGTGCTTTTCCACTGCATGGTACGGCACGGTACGGCTCGGTACGGTTCACTTTTTGGGTACCTGGTACTTTTTTTAGTATCACCTCGGTTAGGGTTCCAAGTGAACCGTACAGTTACCAAAACTTGACGTGTAAACTCTGCAGATCACGGATTGGCCGGAAAGAATCGTCACTATCTGCGTCACTGAACTTGCGACACAAACACGAAAGAACTGCTAGATTTAAATCAGCACTGCCAGCGAAGGATCGAACGCAACTGTGTTGAACGAGCGCACCTTTTCTTAACAACCAAAAGGTTTTGTTGTCTGTTGCGGAAGAACAGACGTTCCTCTGGTTGATAGCAGAGGAGTGGATCCAGCGAGAGCTTGATGGGGCGACACGGAATGAAAAAGTTTTTTTTAGGAGTCGTGGTAGTAGAGGCGGCGCAACTATAACGACATGTGAATAATCCCGCCCACTCTAAAGCGGTACTGAACTACAGTGGAAACGCAAACTGTGCCGAGCCGAACCATGCCGTACTGAGCCGAGTCGTACCACACAGTGGAAAAGCATCATAAGTCCGTCCAATACAGTGCAAAGAAAACCTGGCCGATTGCATCAGAGATGGCAGAGTATAGTGACTCCAGTCCAGTTTTTAGTGAATTATTATAATTTTTCTTTTTTGGGGGGGCTTTTTGTGCCTTCATTTGACAGGATAGTAGAGAGTAGACAGGAAAGCACTGGGTGAAGAGAGGGGAGGGGGTCTGGCAAAGGACCTCAAGACAGGAATCGAACTCGGGACACCGTGAACGCAGATGCATTGCATGTCGGCGCGCCAACCACGAGGCCACCAGTGCAAATGTTTTTAGTGAATTATTCATTACAGAGTGTATTTAGCTTTTTAAAAAATGACCTTTCTCATATTATTTCATATTATTATTTCTCCAAACAAACAGTATATATGTGTCCTAACAATGTATTTTTGCGCATTTCAACACTTTCAACTGGTATTTACTTTTCGTTTGTGTTTTGTCGTTTAGTATTTCTGAACGGATCGATATTGTTTCTATGCAGTTAAGTCATGCAGTTGTCTTCTGGTATCTCCATATAGGCTACTTTTAAACTGTTGGACAACCAGACTTGGGACATCCAGGGCCAACAGACTTGAAACCACCAGACTTGGGAGCTCTGGCATTGGAGCGGACTCAGGAATGAGCTCTGGGCTGGATATAGGCGCTATCAAAATCCTCCTCCTATCCCACAGTGAAGAGAGATCACATAATCTGCAGCACTAGATCCAGGAATTGCCAGAGCGTCCCTTGAGGACCAGTCTTGGGCAGCACTGATTTAAGAGGCTTGTTTAATCCCACTTGAAAGTGACAATATAAGGACATCTCTGAGTTAGCAAGATTTTAAAATCTAATGATATGGTCCTCAAAGGAACGATGCTCGGGGGCAGAGGAGGATTTCTTACGATTATAACTTCTGGATAGAAATAGTGCAAACACTGGACAAGGATGAAGGTTTTAGTGCATGTGTGTTGAGTGCTTGTGTTGCTGTGAAATGCAGTATACTTTGAAAGGCTGTGCACATGTCGCAAAGCAAGTATACTTTGGGCTAAACTCTGTAGGAAGGCGGCCATCCAGGAGCAGGATTAGATACCCCTGCTATAAATTGTCTACGCATACACTGAGGCTGCATTTACAGCGGGTAAAATAAGTATTGAACGCGTCACCATTTTTCTCAGTAAATATATTTCTAAAGGAACTGTTGACATGAAATTTTCACCAGATGTCGGTAACAACCCAAGTAATCCATACATACAAAGAAAACAAAACAAATAAGTTCAGAATTTAAGTTCTGTGTAATAAAATGGAATGACCCAGGGGAAAAGTATTGAACTACTGAAAATGTATTTAATGCTTTTTGTACAAAAGCCTTTGTTGGTAATGACAGCTTCAAGACACCTCCTGTATGGAGAAACTAGTCGTATGCATTGCTCAGGTGTGATTTTGGCCTATTCTTCCATACAAACAGTCTTCAAATTTTGAAGATTCCATGGGCCTCTTCTATGAACTCTGATGTGTAGTTCTTTCCATAGATTTTCTGTTGGATTCAAGTCAGGTGATTGGCTGGGCCATTCTGGCAGCTTTATTTTCTTTTTCTGAAACCAATTGAGAGTTTCCTTGGCTGTGTGTTTGGGATCATCGTCTCGCTGGAATGTCCACCCTTGTTTCATCGTCATCATCCTGGTAGATGGCAGCAGATTTTTATCAAGAATGTCTCGGTACATTTTTCCATTCATCCTTCCTTCAATTATATGAATTTTGCCAGTGCCACACCATGATGTTTTTGGGGTGATGTGCAGTGCCATTTGACCTCCAAACATGGTGTGTATTATGGCATCCAAAGAGTTAAAATTTGGTCTCATTGGACAAGACTATATTCTTCCAGTATTTCACAGGCTTGTCTAAATGTGGTGCAGCAAACTTTAAACGAGCTTCAACATGCTTTTTCTTCAGCAATGGAGTCTTGCATGGTGAGCATGTATACAGGCCATGGCGTTTGAGTGCATTACTTATTGTTTTCTTTGAAACAATTGTACCTGCTAATTCCAGGTCTTTCTGAAGATCTCCACAAGTGGTCATTGGCTCTTAGAAAACTCTTCTGATATTTCTTTTCACTGCTCTGTCAGAAATCTTGCGAGGAGCACCTGGTCATGGCCGGTTTATGGTGAAATTATGTTCTTTCCACTTCCGGATTATGGCCCCAACAGAGCTCACTGGAGCATTCAGAAGTATAGAAATCCTTCTGCAATCAGTATGTTTTGCAACAATAAGGTTGCAAAGGTCTTGAGAGCTCTTTGCTTTTACCCATCATTAAATGTTTCTTATGTGACACATTGGTTATGAGACACCTTTTTATAGGCCATCAGTTGGGACTAAACCAGCTAATATTAATTTCCACTGACTAGGGGCAGGATTGCTTTCTAATTACTGATAGATTTCTGCTGGTGTCTTGGCTTTCCATGCCTTTTTGCACCTCCCTTTTTTCATGTGTTCAGTACTTTTCCCTGCGTCATTCCATTTTATTACACATAACTAAATTTCTGAACTTATTTGTTTTGTTTTCTTTGTATGTATGGATTACTAGTGTTGTTACCGACATCTGGTGAAAATTTCATGTCAACAGCACCTTTAGAAATATATTTACTGAGAAATATGGTGACGTGTTCAATACTTATTTTACCCGCTCTATTTTTCATGGGTATTTTAATGGCCAAACACAATAAAAGTTGCTCCTAAATAATATAAGCATGTTCATTTCCCACATGTGGTGATCAGATTATTTTAGCAGTGCTGTTTACATGAAGGCAGTTAAAACACCACACACACACACACATACACACAGGAAAAACTGGATGTCAAACCAGTCCACAAAATGAGCGAGGATGGCATTTCCAGACTCCTACTTTGAATATACAAACTGGGAAATGTTCCGTGATGCAGGAGGAATTGACATTAATGAATATATAGACTCTGTGATCTGATATTAACAAAAGCACACAGTATGTTATCACTTTTGTAACTGTCAATACAGTCATTTTCTCAATAATGCTGTAGAAAAAATTGTAGAAAAAGAAAAAACGCTGAAGACATTTACAATGACATTTGCTGATTGGTCTTAAAGTGAGTAGGTGATCCTTTCAAGGGTCAAGGGTCTGAAGGCCATGTTATATTTATCAGAACTTAGGCTGAAGACAGGTTATATATACACATTTTTGGAGGGCTTTTATTTTGGAATTCAGCTTCAGAAAATACGGACACATAAGGTGGTGTAATATCATTCTGATGTGACATTGATCTCTGAAAACAGGGAGTTTCCTTTCCATATCTATCTGTATTTACAGACAAAAACTACTTTTATTTTGAAATTCACTATCAGTTATTTTGAAATTCAACATTCAAAGTCAGATTGTCTTAGGAAATACATGCTTTATACGTTATTATAAAGTTTGCCGGCATTATTTCTTTCTCTTTTTTTAGTATTTTAAAATATATATTTATTTTACTGATTGAGTGATTGTTTTGATTGATTGATTGATTGATTGATTCAAAGTGGAGGCTGAACTACTTTACAGCAAAGTAGCTTTTTAAAAGGCAGATTCCCTTTAATCAGTTGCTTTATTTAGTTTCAGCAATTAGATTTATTTGGAAACAGTAGGCTGGTTTAATAAATAGTTTAGTGCCCTACATTTCACTAGTCGTATTCAGCTTTCACTAGTCTAAATTCCAGTTCCAAAGACGTTGCGATTATAAGCATACTTTACATTTAAGTTATCTGTAATAGTTTTTTTACTAGTCATGGTTTGGATTTTGTTAGTCATTACACACTTTGCAGAGAAATTGTGCTTTAAAGTAATTTAATGGGATCAATGAAATAGATACGGACGCACAAGTGTCCTCGTGCAGGACTGGACTGGGACGTAATTTCACCTCACGGGAAAAAAAGGGGCCAAAATTTTATTCACCTTTTGGTACACAGCTAATGTCACCAAGCATACTCTTAAAAGGACATCTTTGTCCCTTTTTTTTTTACCCAATAGGCACATTTAGTACCCTAGAGCAGCAAGCGAGTACCCTTAAGGTACTAATATGTACCTATTAGGGGTAAAAAAGTTACAAAGATGCACTTTTAAAGGTACTGCTCCAGTGACAAGCTGTTGTACCCCAAAAGGTGCAATTTTGGCCCCTTTTTTTCTGTAGCCTATACATCCACATCAATTTCTGAAACCAGACAACCCTATTATTTGTACGGCCATCACATAAAAATGTCTAAATCCTTATTCTATAAGGCTGTGGAAAATAATTAAAGGTTCTCTCTTGAACTGCACCTTCACTTCTCTTTTCCTTTTGTTCATTTTCCCCAATATCTCTGTCTCCCCTTTTTTTCTCGAACCTGTCATTTCTTCACCAGCAGGTCTACTGGCATGAATATAACTGCATTTGTTCACTTTGTTGAAAAGAACCACCTCATTTCAATTTGTTAGCACAGAATGTTATTTATTTTAAAATTACTTAAAAACCATATTTAACAAACCTATTTCATACAAATATATTAAAACACATTTTCTAAAGTGCCCAAATGTCAAAATGAGTAGGCCTACAATAGCCTATTTAGGCTGAAAAATCCTAATACTGAACATACTATTGCATTATTAGTCTGTGACTCCTTTTGTCTACTGTACAATAAATCCATGTGAATATCTGTCTCTGCTAATGTTTTTTTTTATGTAACTTTACAATCGATAATGATGTCCTTTAGCCCAGTATTCTGACTGATAATCTGACTGAATAGATACTAGCAGTTTAATACTCAACTAACGTTACGTTAATAAAGACAGAACTATTTCGCATATTTACAGATGAAACTGACCTGCACTTGAAGCCCTGAACATGTCAGTGATGTTGCTACATTTCACTGCTTCTTCTGGCCACTACCTCTCTTTCCTCGATTACTCTGTTTGAAACTGTTTGACTGAAGCACTGAACAGACGTGAACTGATTCGTATAGTGCTGCCAGTCAAGACTAACCGATTTATGATTTATTATCGATTTATTATTATAAAATGATCACTTTCGAATATTGGGAAGGCATAAATATAAAATATTATTAATAAATAATTACTAAAAAAAGTTAATAAAAAAAAAGAAGGAAAAAAAGCGTGCGGGCCAAATCAGCCGCCAGGCCACCGGGAATTCTCTCGGTGTCCCGGAATTTACATTCCGCCTGTTCCTTGTTCCAAAAAATGGTCATGGCAGGAGTCAAAAATAACTGGCCGAGTAGCCTAGTTGGGTTCAGCCTAATTTTTAACGGCGGAACTGTCAAATATTTAGATAGGTGTAGATTGTGATTTAGTGCCCATTTATGCCACAACTGGTGCAACCGGCCCTAAAGATTTAACTTAATAAAAATAACTTAACCCACGCACTTAATTCGAAAGTAAAGAAAAGGCTAAATCATTGGCTATTTTCAAATGTTCTCTTTCGCCACATTACAAACAAATAGCTACACTTAGCCTACATGAAGAAAGGAAAGAAAGCGAGGTAAATCGTATTTTCATATTTCCTCGTTCACCAATACAAACTCTTAATAAAGAGGTCACTTACCAGAAATGTAACGTTAATGGTTTTGTTTTGGCAATGGTTGCCTTCTGTGTTTCGACAAGACCGTTACACCCTGATGATAGGCGCTATAGAAATATATATCAAAATAGAATGCTTTCTGTTTGAATTATGCAAATAAGAAAAAAAACTAGGCTAGCCTACTTAGTTCTTCTTGTATGGTCAAAGACACTGATATTTATTTAATAATAAATATAGTTGTTTAATGGTGTCCGTGTTATGTTCTAGGCTATTTCATCTACATCAACATTGTGAACTTTTATAAAGATGCAGTACGAACGGCACAGTGGCAAAACATTTGGCATTATTTGCATTAGGGCCTATTATCGCGAGTTCTCTGCATGAAAGACACACGACAAGTTGGATGCACTAGGCCTAATTTTTTTCTAGGAAGAATTGGCAAGCATTAGCCCACATTAAATGCGGAGTGTAGGCTATATTAGGATGTTCTGTGATGATTAAGATGATTGATAGGCAAATGTCGGTTTACGGTGTCAAGATGCACATGTGCGAAAAAGGTCTCAGTGGTTTATTTGTTTGTTTATTGCAACAGAAAGACCGTTTGAAATATGTACAAACGTAGAATACAATTCAACGCATTCTCCACAATACATAACAATAAAACAACTAAACTGAAAATAAAACAAAAGGGCTCCGTGGTTTCAAGATGCAGTTTTATGAAATAGTATGTATCAATACCTACTATTCTGCTACACTCACACACACTGTCCAGAGATGAATTGGGAATCAGATCATCTTTACGCGTGACAATTCTATCTCTGCGCAGGCTATTATTGCGCAAAGATATATTATTCAACGGACATTCAGACCATGTCCAAGGTGGAATGGCTTAATTCCAGATATAAAACAAAGATATCTAACATACCAATAAATCCCAAATAACGAATAAATTAGGAATAAATTGGATCATAATGGACCAAACATAAAAAAATACACCAAAATCCGAGAATAAATTTGGTAGTATTGTTGTTGTTGATATTGCTATAAGAGAAGGACAAAACTGCAACATCTCTTCGAAAATAAAAGAAAATAGGTTTAATCTTTACATATATTATGAGATGTAGGCCTATTACACCCATGGATAAAAGCAAAATAATCCTACTAAATAATAAAACTCTTATATCGTATCTATTTTTATCTAATTTAATTCAGTTTATTGATTTTTATATGGTCCTATGATTGTCATATAATAAAATATGGGAAAACTTGCTTTTATCTATACACTGTTGCTACTTGACCTTGCCTTCAAACAGGTTTAAAAAGGAGGGCTCTTTTAAAAACAATTAGAAAGGGGTTGTTGTACTCGAAAAACAGGAGAATGTAGAATGTCATTGTAATATCCGACTTTCTTTCTAGATTATTCTGACAGATGGCGCTGTACAATAAAGATTTGCCATCTGAAGCGCAGCTAGAGCCTTCCACCTCCGTGCCGTTCTTGGGGGCTAAATGCACATTTGAGCAAATGGTACAGAACACGCCTATAACATTAATACATGGAAAAGTACATTTGCGTAATCGCTGGCGCAATTAATTTTCTATCATTATTTTATAATTAGCCTACCAAATGGTGTGCTTGTGTCTTTATGCAGTAGCTTGACTTACTTTTCTGCTTGCGTAAGCATTTCAGCAATTTCCTGCCTTCTATTGCAGCAGGGTAGTACAGGCATTGGTGAGGGGGGTATCTACGCGCATTCTGATATTTTCCCCCATACTGTAGTTTTTCAAAAATATACATTCCATGTTGTTCTTTTCAGTCATCATGTATCAAACCAATGAATAATTCTTTCAAAAAATGAAACGAGAATGCTGGTGTGTATTACCTACATACTGACTTGAAATCTGATATAAAATATTGGAAACTTCCCTCATTTCTGTACACACGTGACCCTGGAACAAAAAGTAGTTCGTTTGTGCTCTATCTATATTCTTCCGCTTGCTGTACTTAAATTTTTTTTTAATTGTTAATATATTTTTTAATTTAATGTCATAAGAGTTAAATATTTGTACCTAATAATGTGTATATATACATACTGAAACACAGAAAAAAATCATTGGTATATTCATAAAATACTGCATACATGGAACTATTTGGCACGGCGTATAAATATGTTGGCCGAACGTCACCTTTTTTCAATGGGAAGCCATGATGGAAGTTTGAGAGTTTAACAGAGGAGAAGTGAAGGAAAAGGAGCCGAGTTGAGTCCGCTCCTACGAGACATTTAAATATCGAGTTTTTATTTCTTGGTGGAGGCTGTCACCTTTCATTTCATGTGTTGGAACCCTGGCATCGCGGATTGTTGCAATGTTCGATGGCTTTTATTTTTTTAAGGATGGGTAGACGAGCTAGCGCGCTAGCCGTTGAAGCTAGCAGCTAGACGGAGCGCGAGCTGAGCGGGAGCGGGGCTTTGACAACCGTTCTTGAAGTGGAAGCTCACGGAGAGGACCCTCTCTCCGCCTTTCCGTTCAATCACGGCGGCTACGGTGCGAACAGAGACTTGTCGTGCACTAGAAATTCTGCAGTTTGAGACGTGGGACGTCGCCTATCTTTTCACCCGGGGCTCGTCTGAGCTGAGGAGGGCATTTTGGAAGCCGGGCCTGTGGTGGTTTGGAGCGAGGCCCTCGATGAGAGATCCACAGCAGACTCCTTTCTAGCTAGCAGGGGGACTGCGAAACGAGCAGAGCATTAAATTGACCGATCGTCGGAAAGCAACAATACTCTCACTCACACTAAAAACCTTAAAGACTCCTGTCACAGCCATGGCTGGGATCATAAAGGAAATTGTCAGCCGAAACAAATATAGATACCAGGAAGATGGATTCGACTTGGACTTGACCTGTATCCTCTTTGATCAATCAAATGTCCCTGTTCTGTCTATTGTGTAGAAACCAGTGTCTGCTGTGAAGGTAATGGCTTGCATCTTGTTCTAAATCGAGAAATCTCTAACGTTTAATCGGAGGATACATACGAAATCAGCGTTTGTTTGTTTTAAAATATTTTTTTTGCACAAACTATTGGCACTGGCACCTAGTCGGCGACTGGAACTTGACATGATCTAGATCTAACGTTATTAGTTTCTGTATCTGGATCAAGTCGAAGCCAGCGCCGTTTAGATTCATGTCAGTTCTCAATTTAACCAAATTAACGAGCAGACAGAAAATCAACAGACTGCACGCGCACTCATTTCATCCGTACAGTTGTTCTGGGCTAGTTGCATGTGCAAACTACAATATAAGCCACGCCAGTTAGGTTGTAAAATGTCATTTTCCCTCCTTATGTAATCTGATCCATCGATTGGCTGCTAATCTGTGATCCAGTACACAAAACGCGTTCATTTCAACTCAAGGCTTCTCGCACCAAAACTGTAATTTGGGGGTTTAAAACAAAAGATGCGTCGCGTAGAGGTCTCGCTGGCTTATGTAATGCGATGGATTAGATGAGATGCACAAGCAGTGTCACACAAAGAGCCATTGCATCAGCTGCTCGCAGAAAATAGATCTCGCGTTCAATTTGGTGTAGTTTTGATTGAGCAAAAATGAGTCAGTTCACACGCTTGCGTACAAAAGGAAATGCTTTAGTATGTGAAGTATGCCTTTTTCGTAATCGCAGGAAGAGATCCGCGCAGTCCTGTTAAAGAGGACTCCTCTGTTGAGCTGCATTGTAGAAACGTCACTGATGCCTGCTCACTTATGTGTCATTGTCAATGTCATTTGCGTTTTTCAAGCACCGGTATTGTTTGAATGTACATTGTTGGTTTTGTGATGGCTTTGATCGGGCGCGTTACATCCTTGCAGATGAAGTGCAAAGCATAAGTGGTTTGATTGCTCGTTTTATTTCAGCAGGATTCAGTGATATTGAACATTAACACCAAACCTGACGTTTAGCTGTAGTCCTGTTAACCTCACTGTCCCATTCGTTGCCCTGTAATATACAACAAGGCAGGTGTACCAAACACTATCATTGAAGAGGTGCAATTATTTCTCTGTATAGCGCTGTAACAATGGCAATAGGAATCTGGTAGGCCTTGGTGCATGTTTTGTCGAGGATGTTGAAATGTTAAGTGTATTTGCACTAATTTACACCATGCTGTTTTGCTTTACATCTAGTGTATTGCATGAGTAGCCTGTGAATGAATTGATTGCATGGATGTTGATTTGCCCCTGCCTGCTTAGATGGTGTGTGGGTTCACTATATTGCATTGTATCATACTATGCACTCATTGCATTTACAACACACAGTGTGTTGAAGTGGAATGTAGAACTCCCTGTTCTTACAGACGTTTTGAAAGGATAAATATGGAGAATGATTTCATTCTTTCAGTCCCTTTTTATGTTACTGATGAGGCAACACTGTCTACGGCAATGATGGTGAGAATACAAACTCTTCATTTGATGAAATACATCCTATATGATCATTCGTCATGAAATATGTTCACTAGATTTAAGATTTCATTTTTTTTCTTTAACTTCTATGAAGTTAGCCAAGATTAGACTAAAATTTGTCTAAAGCATTTCTGGATAGAGGAACTGACCTTACTGTATCTGCACAGCTATTGCTCTTGATGTACACAGTGCTCAACCAATGTTTTTTTTGTTTTTTTAGGATTTAGATTTTTTGATCCATTTATTTCCAGTACATCTGCAGTTTTCATTAAAGGGTTTGTTGATCATTTTATGTCTGCAAGACAAAAATCAAAACAAACAAACACACAAATGTGCTAGGTAATGTCAGTGCAACACTCACCTGATTGGACAAGTGACAGTTCTGCGCGAAACTGTCCAACAGTGGCCCTGGACAGTTTTTATTGTCAAACTTTTATTGTTTTATTATTTTTATGTCCAGTGAGTATGAATGAGGCATGGTTGCCTCATTCAGTGCATCATATTTATAGCTTATTTATGCATAGCATTTTTCTTAAGAGATATGGAGAGATATGGTCCCAAAGAGGTCATGGTGATTTAAATTTAGATAATATTCTGCGCATATCTTAGAAAGCTAGATATGTGGTATGCATTTTTCTAAATATTTTGTTCTTGGCAATTAATATAGGGAGCTTTTTAAAAGGGAGAAACTGTTATTGATTAAATATCCATCTTGAATTTGACCAGATCGCTATGATCTGTGTTTACGAAATGCAATTCAACGCATTTAGCCTTTTTAGACATCATTTAAAAATAATTTAAACTTATAATGATTGTCATGTGAAAACAGTGAAAGTCTAATTTCCTGGCTGGTTCAGATGGTAAACCTTTCATCTCTGAGCTCATATCCTTACAGCTGTCAAAAAAAGTTTTTTTTTTTTTTCTTCTTTGCTGAAGTGTCAAGTTTGCTGGTTCAGGAGTGATAACCACATGCTACACCATCCGAGATCACAAGACGTTGCTTACCGTCATCTAGTCTAGACTTTTTTGTTTTTTTTCCTAGAGCATTCTGTCAGAGGCCATCATTGTATGCTACTATGATTTAATTTTTTTTTTTTTGAGATTGTAATTAAGGGTTTGTTTAACTCGTTTGCATACAGATTGAAGTGATCATGATAGATTTAACATTTAATATTTTGTTGTATTTCAACAATAATAATACACAAATTTGTTGTATTTTTGTTAAATTGTGGAAGTTGATTTAAACAATTGTGAGTCTCATTTTGATAAATATTGATAGAATTGCTTTGCCACCAGTTCATCTGCTATATCAGGGTCTGATTAGATCATCTTTGAGAAAGGACTGAAAGTGTATGTCAGGCTGAAGAAGTGATGCACTCGTTATGGAAAGTTGAGGAAGGAAAGTGATTCCAGGCTGGGCTGAGGCACAGTGTGATTTATTTAGTGCCCCTGTGTGGCCCTCTGGGTTAGAGGTCTATGCATTGGTCTCTTACAGCGAGAGCCATCTGTTCTATATTACCCAGAATGCTGTTATCTGAGCTCTCATTGCACAACTAAAAAGTAAAACGCTACTTTAGTTGAAATGAGTAAGTTCTCATCTGAAATCGGGACTTGGTGTTTGTTAGTTTCCTGCTCCTTGTGGCGTCATTTAGCTGCTCTGCATTGTTCACCAACGTTGTCTGTTTTGGATGTGTTCAACTGGTTGATATAATTGTGTAAGACAAGTGGCCAGTGGACTTTATAAATGGGTTCATATTTAATCAGATGATTGTATTTTTTTTTTTGTTCCTCCTGTCTAGTGGTCGACAGATGTGGTTTTTGACAGCCGATGCCGATATCTTGGAAAGCAGGGTGGCCGATGGCCGATAAAAAGCAGATATAATTGTATTTATTTTTATTAATATTCAAGAAATTTGAAATCATTTGAAAATGGATTAAAAAATAAATTTGTTAAATAAACATACTTATACTTTACAAAGTATTTTTCACAAATAAATAAACATTTAATAAAAATATAATTAAAAAGGAAGTAAACACTGTAACCAACAGGGCACTCAGTATTCTGGGAAGTTTGTGTGCATTGGGAATCATATTTTTTCAAATAAAGCCAAGGTAACACTCATTGTACATACAGCACACAGTGAAAATGACATGGATATGACAGTGGGCAAAAGCATAAAGCGCTGCATAATTTGAAATCACGAGTTTACGATTGCGCATCTTCAGTGAGGCTGAACTCTCCTCCTGTCACCTTTCAATTCACACAGACCGACCGTCATGCAGAGAACACGCAATCATGCAGGATACAAACGCACACTTCATAAGATCTCACAAATGGATCCGACTAAGTTAGCAAGGTTTTTGAAATTAGATGTTCAATTAGTCATTCAAAGATTTGTTTAAAAGATATAAATGCGTATTTGCTGAATGCAAACAAGAAAGTATTATAATGTTTACCTTTCTATTACTAATAATATAATACTTTGTCATCAAAATAAAAGTCAGTCGCGCCGTCAAAATAAAAATCCCGCCTCGAATGCATCGGCCAAACAGAAAAACGTTCGTCCGATTCCGATAATTAAAAAAAAAAATAAAAAATATCGGCCGATTTATCGGCCTTGGTGATATATCGGTCGACCACTACTCCTGTCCATATCAGTTTTCCTAGAAAGAGTCTAGATTTCCTTAACTCTGCTATCTAGATATTTATCCTAACATTATAGCAATGGGCTTTCCTGCTGAAAGACTTGAGGGTGTCTACAGAAACAACATAGATGATGTAGTGCGGTAAGTATTCGCTTTTTATATTCTTTGGAAATTTTGTCAGTATAACATTTGTGTCTGGAAGTCTCTTATAACATTTGCAACCCATGTTGTAGCAAAACCAGAAAAACTGCTGTGATAGTTACAGCCAGAACCTCTGAAATGACCTGATGCACTGCTTTATCAGTTTACAGTATGGTAGTCACCTTCAGTGACATTTTATAAAATGTGCAACTAATGTTAGACTGTGTGGCATTCAATATGCCATTCCATTGTCATACGAATAAATGCATTTGTGATTTTAATTGCTTGACTGTAAATCTTAGGCTTGATTGTGCAGAAAATATTTAAAATAATGTATTTAAGTTCCACCAACAATTCAGTGCATTAGACATTTTTTCTAGTCATCCATAGTTCCTTAGTGCCGTTGGGTCTCATGCCCTGATAATTGCGTGGATTTATATGCACATTCAAACTAATTCACAGCACATGCTTATACTGTAAGGCTGAAACGATTAGTTGACATTATCGACAAGCGTCTGATCATAGCGATGTGGAGGTTTGCACCAGCTCTGCAGTTCCGTACTCCAGTAAAGTCCAGTTATGTCACGTTAATTTACATGGCACTTTATACAATTGATTGCTTTAAACCAAGCAGCTTTGTAGAATTTAACATAAGACTGTGTCAGTCAGTGTCTCTTTCAGTTAGAATTAGGCCTACCACTTTAAATTATCTTTTAAATTAAAGCTTAATCTAGCAATGAACTGCTTTGATTATTGTAACACTATAAGGTGTTTTAAGAGAGATTATGTTCCTAACAAAAGGGTTTACAAAAAAAGAAAAGAATGAAAGAATGTTGAATCGGAGATCAGACAGTTCCTTTTTCATACAGTTAATTAATGGTGATTGAGAATGTCTTTGTCATCTCATTTTGTTTGCCAAATATTTATTTGTATTGTATTTTTTTTTTAAATAATAATTGTAATATATCTGAACGGTCGCATGCCAAGTTGTCATCCTTGCATAAAACTGCCAAAACCAGTCTAAATCTACTTTCCACCAACCTTTGTTTTTCAGCCTTTTGTCACTCTAAGAAAACATAGGCTAAGACCATGAAGATATTTTATTAACCTAAGAGGATTGTCTCCTGCCGTTCAAACCAAAACTGTGACTCTTCAAAAAGTTCATAAATGTTATCAAACGGTTTAATCAAAAAAACCTGAAAGACTTGATCACTTTGTTTTTAATTTTTTAATAAACATTTAATTTACATTTTTTTTATCATATATAACATTGATTATTGTTAGATTGGAATTTAAAGCACCTCAATATGGTCAATTGCAAGAACCATGAGGTTAGTTCCGCATATCAGGCAAGCACATTTAGCTTCTGCAAGAACCGTGGTTTGAGCTTCCTTTACCATAATTCAATACGGAGTGTCTATTACACCTAAGTGCAAATACCCCCCTTGTTGGCAGAGCCTATTTACACACTAAAAACTTGACCCCCAACGTGTGTTTGGGATATTAAAAACACTACAAAAGATGGCTGTCAAACGTCAGCTCCAGTGGCGTAGATGGTAATGCGTGCACCACAGTCTTTTTGATGTGATCGACCCGGGTTCGAACTTTTGTCTAACTTTTTTTCCCCGTTCTTTTCAAAGCTCATCACATCTAAAAGGCTTTTTTTTTCAATAAAAATGAAGGAAATGATCAAAAAGTTGAAAATAAAGTATGGGGTAGGGTTAGGGTATGTGTAGGGAGGGCTTTATTGTACCAAATAAGGTGGTATCCATTTAATAATTTTAATTAAAATTATAATTTACACTTGATACGTTATTGCATACTGTTTTACAATGTACTGCAATACTGATGTGCAGATAATTGCCACTATTTGCATTAAATAGTATAAATAGCAGAAAACCCTGCTATTTTAATAGTTCAAATAGAATCTATAGCTATTTGCACTTAGTGTAATTAGAATCCATTGTTGTTTGCACTTAGTGTAAAAAGCCTCTATCGCTATTTACACTTAGTGCAAATAGCCGCTGCCTATTCAATGTGTTTTACATATGTGCATTGATCGGTGTTTCTATGTGAATGTAAGCTTGGATTGAACTTATCAATTATGGTGCATAACGTTATAATGTCTTTATGAACCTCTTGAAGCATTAAAAATTTGGTGGAGTGATTTTCAATGGCGTGACAGAAATCTCTCCAGTGGTTTGATTTATATCTTTGTGTTTTAAAAATGAACAAAAATCTTAGGATTCATTTTTGTGTGAACTCTTCCTTTAACCAAAACCCACCGTGATTGTCTGGGAAAATAATTGTTGTCCTCTTTCTGCAGATTCCTGGATTCAAAGCATAAAAATCATTACAAGATATATAATCTGTAAGTGTGTTTCAAACAACTTCAGTTCTGTAAAATGCTTTTACTGCTTGAACATTTCCTCTAGTTTGCTGTTAAAAGTAGAAAATCTGCAGTTGTGTACGATTGAACATTAAAGAAAAACAAGCTTTTTGATCATTGTGAATGGAGGGCATTGTCAGTGCACATAGGTCTGTTATTTAGCTGTGAATGTTCTCTTGCTTTTGGCATTGATGCAAAGTTATTAGCAGAAATGTTACATTGAACTTTTGTACTTATCAGTTTCTTTGTGTTGTTTAGATGTGCGGAAAGACATTATGATACTGCCAAATTTAACTGCAGAGGTATGATACTTGGATTGCATAAATCTGCCATTTACTGCCGTTTTGTAAATGTGATGTCAGTTTTTGTGTGGTAACGATGAAGGTCTTGATTAACTTTTTATTTTTCTCTTGCAGTTGCACAGTATCCGTTTGAGGATCACAATCCTCCTCAGCTAGAACTCATTAAACCTTTCTGTGAAGATCTGGATAAGTGGCTCAGTGAAAATGACAATCATGTGGCTGCCATTCACTGCAAAGCTGGAAAGGGACGTACGGGTGTCATGATATGTGCATACTTGTTACACCGAGGCAAATTCAAAAAAGCACAAGAGGCTCTGGACTTCTATGGTGAAGTTAGAACCAGAGACAAGAAGGTGATGTATATGTTTTTGCTTTGTGTTTTCTTTCCCGAAAAACTCAAGTTGTGAAGTTTAAGTTTTTGTATAGAAATGTAAATCACAAGGTTAAATTTTAAAAGTCCATACTGATGTTGGCAGGAATATTACTATCATGATAGTAATATTATAGTCAAATATGTTTCGAACCTGTCAAGTCTTGGTAGATAAAAATCTACTGACCTATATCATTTCCCCCTGAGTATTCTTCTGTGGAGTGCACCAGTGCCCATCCACTTTTTCAGTGGCCTTTGTTCCAGAAGTATTTTTCCCATAGAGAATTAAAAAAAAAAAAGTCTTTGTTAAAGAGTTGTATGCCATGAATCAAACCAACCAGCAATGAGGTGAATTATAACCTTACCAATATAAATTTGAAGCAAAAATGTATTTGAATATCGAACAAAAAGACAAAGGTACAAGAGTGTGTACTTTATTGAGGGAAAGAACTGCAATTCTATGAAGAACTGCAAATGACCTAATGAAATTAAACGTGATGGAGAAATATAAAATTATTGATTTTAAAGATGTTGATTTATAGAAACAATATTTTACATTTATTGCAAAATTTGTATTTAAATGTATATTTTTATATAAAATATTTAATCTGTTTCAAGGCTCCAGACTGCGACCATTTTTTCTGCCGGTGCGACTAAATTTTGAGACCACCGCATTGTTTAACTCATAAGTGCTGCATTTCTGTTGCATGTGAGAAACATCAAACAGAGACTGAAAGCATAACGAAACCGCGCTACTCCTTTGAGCTGCGCAGCGCTTCGAGTGTATAGCATGGTTTATACTCGCCGCGTCAGCACACGCGCGAATATGCCTCAGCAAAAATGATCGAATATTGAGGACACGATGGATGGTTTTCAACTAAAGTAAGTAAAAGACCGCATCTAAACCAAGAGGTTGACATATTGATTTCATGTGTCGGGAAAACATGCAAGCAACCATCACAGACAGCATTTTAAGTTTGTACTTTTCCTTTTGTTTTCCGTTTTAAAAAGCTTGTTATCTTTGGCTGTTTACCTCCCGTTACGCCATGAGGCTCTCTTTTATTTAATTTTGTATTTGATTCCTCAGTGTTTGCTAAACCTTCTGTAATTTATTAGTCGATATATAATAGGTTACAGCATGTGGTGTATGCCATGCCTCATCTTATTCGTTTTTGTTCAACGTTTTGTAAGCTAGTTTGTCATTGTATCTTACTGTTTTATTGTTGTTGTTGTTGTTGTTGTTGTGCATTTTAATTAAGAATAACAATGAATCCCTCTTTTGTTTTAGTCTTAAAAAGTGAAAGGTAAATGTAAGCAAAACATATGTTACGTAAAACGTAATAAGATTGCGAATTCGAAAGTGAAAGCACGCAAAGCCTGACTTATAACACAGCAAAAGAGGATCTCCCATTCAAAAAATTCAAATCACAAATAATACTACTGATGAAAAATAACGGGTTGAATGTTAACCACTTTTGTTTCCATATAGCTATAAACTATGATAAAGCATGCATTGATTAATCCCATGTTGTAGTGCAAACAAATAAATAAATAAATATTGCAACCAAATGATATTCTTGTGCGACCAACTGAGAAAGTTAGTCACAAAAGAGCAACCAGTGGGAAGAATGAGTCTGGAGCCCTGAGTTTGAGAGCTTAGGGAGACTGACTCTATTACGTCTTTCACAGTGCTTTATGTGTGGGTGGGCGCTATGTAGCCCTTGGGCACGGTTTGCTTATTTCAATTCTCTGATTGGTTGAGATTTCTTGGCAGAATCATGGGTCATGTAGTTTGTTTAAACCTGGAATTCTGTTAAATGATTACTAAAACATTTATTTAGAATAACGTGGGTTGATGGCATCAACAAAAGCATGTAACATAAATTAACTACCTTGTAGGTCACTTTTAAAGGTTTATAAGTAATTGTTAAAAATCAATTCCCCTTTGGAGTAAAGGGGTGGGATTATTTTTTTTTGACTTCTGGAACCCAACTGCTGCACTCTTTTACAGAAGTATGATGCAAATGTGTTGTGTTGAGGCGGAGACGTTTGCATTAACACTGCAGGTTTGCCGTTTCACAGGGAGTGACTATTCCCAGTCAGAGGCGATATGTGTACTACTATAGCTACCTTCTGAAGAATAAGCTGGAGTACAAACCAGTGGCCTTGCTGTTTCACAAGATGGTGTTTGAGACCGTGCCTATGTTCAGTGGAGGGACCTGCAGTAAGTGAGCTCTCTTTCTTTCTTTCTCTTTTTTTTCTTCTTTCTGACACTTGTTTATACTTTGTATTGTCATCCGTTTCGGGCTATTCAATCTTGTGCTCAGGTGAGACATATTGGTGTTAACACCTGGTATTACTTGTATCTTGCATGTGTCTTTTGTGACAAATCTGGACTTTTTCCAATTTTGTGATTTTACGTGTAACCGGCAATGTTTAAAACTTCGTTTTAAGTTGGTGCGTGGTGGATAGGTGAGTTGGAGGCCCTTGATAGCATTAGTATTTACCACACAAATGCAACATGGGCACATGCATTTCTAACTGCTGGCAGTTTCACATAGGATGTGCCAGTCACAATGGTCTGGGTCTGTTTCAGTTAGGTGCACATGGGTAAATCACACAAGTTAAACTATCTCTATTCTATTGCCCTGCTACAATTGGGCATTAAGGTTTTACTAACATTAACATCATGAATTTCTACCATATTGTAAATATACTTTAGTGTATGATCCTTCAGAAATCATTCTAACATATTGTGCTGACTTTGGAGCTAAGAAACATTTCTCATGACCTTGTTTGAAGACTGCTGTGCTGTTTTGTTTGTAAGAAATCATTTTATTTATTTGATAAAACACTAACAAAAGTTAATGGTCTACTTTTTTTTTTGTATGTATTTTAATTTTTACTTTACGTTCTGTGTTAAATCCATACCGTTCATTGGGGTTTCCGTGACAGATTTTGTCCTCCATTTATACATGTCTTTTTAGCGACAGACATTAGCATGTGTACACGGGTCCTGGTAACTGGAAATCCTGTCTCTCACACCCCCCCCCCCCCCACCCGCCCCCCCCACCCCCACACATCTCATCGTAACTGTGCTGAGAGACTGCTTTCACACGCACGCAGTGTTCACGCGGCTTTCCTTTTTGCTTCAACTGCTGAAAAATCTTCCCTACAAATTCAAACTCCTGCTTTTTCTATGCACCTAGACGTTTAACCTTTATCCAGATAGACCTAATGTACTTCCAGGAGTATTAAATATTTAGCCACTTAGTCTTGATGTCTTCAAAGAAAAGTGGCAGGAAAGGGTAAAGCTATGCCAGGCTGATTCTTACCTGGAGTGCGAGGTTGTCCATGCCTGTAGCTTCCTTGTCCTCTGTCTCTGACTGTAACCGCCTCCGGTCCCTATTCTGAACACACTCTTGGTGACACTGATCAAGCCTGCTCTACGCGGTCCAGAGCTTCTGGACAGGATCATTCATAATGCTTTAGACAACCTGCTATGTGAAATCTGAACTTTATCCTCCATTATATTTTATTTTTGTACTTGTATGTTTGTAACGTCTGTTATGTGAATTTTTTTTATTTAAAAAAAATAAATAAAAATTTAAGCGTGTAGCTCACCGCAGGAGGGCTTCCCAGTGGTGTTGCACTTATGATTTCCTCCATAGTGTCTTTGATGGCCATTAATATTTTAGTTCAGCCCAGTCTAGCCCGGTGTGTTGCATGAGTGTGTGTTGTGTTTTAGCTCTGTTTAAACGTTTCTTCCCCTCATAGTGCCCTCTCTTGCTCTTGCTCTGGCCAGGCCACTGGACAGTCTTTAATCTCCTTCTTTTTCTCCAAGGGGATTCTGCTGTAAAAAGCAAGAGTGAGCAGATTCCGCATGGGTTCAGAAAAACCAATTGGCATTGGGGTAACATCAGCTTTTTCTAAAATGTTTCTCATTTTCAGTTCTGTTAGCCTAGCCAGTGTTGCTCTGTAAAATGTGTTTGCCATGTTCAAGTAAAAGCCGCTAGCGCCACTTTTGGGTAAGGGAGATGGGAAGCGTGTTCCAGGGTCAGCTGTTCTCAGAATAGGGCCCTTAGCATGCCACTGTTATTTTGTCTTTTCTGTATCAATATTTCTGCTGTTTCTATCCTGTTGTTTTCCTCTATGCTTTTCTTCTGTTTTATGTTAACAGATATGCATAAACTCACATTTTGTTTGTCACACAAGGCTGGTAGAGCAATTACACATTGTTTTATTTTGCAGATCCTCAGTTTGTGGTGTACCAGCTGAAGGTGAAAATTCACACGTCTAACCCAGCGCACACAAGGCGAGAGGAGAAGTACATGTACTTTGATTTTCCGCAGCTGCTGCCTGTGTGTGGAGACATCAAAGTGGAGTTCTTCCACAAGCAGAACAAGATGATGAAAAAGGTATGTGTCAGTTCCCAAATGGCCCCTAGTGCTCTTACAGATCATTATTGCTTTACTTTATAGCTGCATAATAGTAAATGTAATGTTGTAATGTTAGTTAAGAGTGAGGATTAAGATGCATTTTTACTTCAGTATTTCATGCAGTTTTTTTAGGGATGGAATTTTGTGGTAAGAGTGGGTCGTATGTCTTAAATTGATCACAGTATGAATAATGTATATCATGGTATCAGTATAGATCACAATATAGTGCTTATTATGCTGGAAATTCAACCTAAATGTTGTTTTATCATATAAAATATAATGGCATATATTATGCTTTATCAAAAAAAATATTATATATTTTAATGTATTTAGTGCTAAAATGGCCTCTAAATGCTACAAATGGAGGGAAATGAAAATGAATAGATACAAATAAGGTACTTAATCTCAATTTATTACAATAACTTTTATTTTTAACTTGATTGAAGCAAAAGATAAGATTATTCATAACAAATGAGTAAGTCTGGCATCAGCACCAAAATGGCTTCTAACAGGGTTGGGCGGTATGAAAAAAATCTTATCGTAGCATGAGTAATAATATATCACAGTAATGATATATCATTATGTAGTTATTTTTTCTGGACATTTGAGTTTAATGTATTATATATTACATAACCATATAGTAATTTCTACTTTTTACCCCCCCAATTATATATTGACTTAAATACTTTAATGAAAGGGATGGGTGTAAACCACAGGCTGTATCTGAGATTATTAATTATGTCTTTTTAAGTCTCATGTCAGAACAGATATTACAAGGCAATCTCAACTGACCAATTGTTTATATCATTGTAAACTCAACACTAAACTGCTCAGTGTGGATTATTATAAACATTACCATAATGAACTTCTAAAGATGCTTTGAAATAATGTGTTTTGTGAAAGCGATATACAAATAAAAACTTGAGTTGTAAATGAAGCCTTATTTTATAATATGATTTGTTTTTGTTAACCAGGATAAGATGTTTCACTTCTGGGTGAACACCTTCTTCATCCCTGGACCAGAGGAGAGCTTGGAGAAGGTTGAAAACGGAGGTTTAGTGAAGGAACGGGATGGGATCCAAACCACGGAACGGGGAGAGAATGACAAGGATTATCTAATCCTGACTTTAACCAAGAACAACTTGGATAAAGCCAATAAGGATAAAGCCAACAGATACTTCTCTCCAAACTTCAAGGTGTGTTAAGCACTTTTGCTCATCGCCTTCCAATTGCTGTTCATTAAGGTGTTAAAGGTTCATATGATGCTGTTAAAAAGAACATTATTTGGTGTAATGTGTTTATGCGGTTTAAGGTAAATTTTTTTGATTATTTTCCACATATTGTACATTGTTGTTTCTCCTCTATGCCCGCCTTTTTGAAACGCATCGATTTTTACAAAACTCATTGTTCTGAAAAGCGAGGTGTGCTCTGATAGGCGAGCTATCTAGTGTGTTGTGATTGGCCAAATACCTTAAGCATGAAATGGAAATTTTACGCCCCTCACCATACTGTGATGGCGTGTACAAAGTAGTTAGTTTCGCTTTCACAATGAAAAACAAAGCGGCCTAGTGGAAGCCCGGGCTTAGCGTGAGCTGAGGCCGGGATAGAGAGAGCTGAGGCGGCGGGGTCGAGGACGGCGGTCCCGATAGGAGCGGTGAAAACGGTGAAAGGCAATCCACAGCACTAAGTTTATGTATTTCCTCAGCGACCAGCATGGATCGGCTCCATGCATTACGAAGTGGATATCGTCCTCTTTGGAAGACCAAACAAAGTAGTTTCGCTTTCACAACGCATCAGACAGCGCCTTCACGGCATGTTAGCGGTGGCAACAACAATACTACAGCGAAAATAAAAATGACGCCTTCTTTCTTTGCGTGAACATTAAGGCGTTATGCAAATCTTCCCACATAGAGATGTATATATGTGGGGGCGTGTTAGAACGAGACTTTTAAGGGGGGTGTGCTGACTCTTTTATCTACCGCGCACACGACACACAACAAATGAGAAAAGCACTGCGGAAGATATAGTCGAAACAAAGAAAATAAATGTATAGCCTACTTGGGGGAGAAGAGAATTCAAGTATGTGAAATGAAGGTTTATTTAGTTTGTGAGCTGTATTATCAGCCAGCGTTTGCCGGAGGTGCTTGTTTTGTGCAGATATGTCACACACTCCCGTATCAGATTAATAGTCTGAATGATATTGATTTTTGTTTATTTAGCTGCGTTAATGTTCTGGGTGGGTAGATTTGTAATACAATCTCAGCTGAGCTTAATCTTTCCCCTGCAGCAAAGTTCAGCTGTTACGCTACTTTTGGTCAAGGTCCGTCAAGGTCACGATTCTCCTGAACGATGTGTAACTATGACAGTTTTTGAAAAGCTGTTGAACACAGAACCTGAACACAGAATAACGAAATTGAGCTTGTATGAATCCTAGAGTTCAAAATTTGTCCATACTATACCTTGCGGAAAGACAGGTTCACCCCATAATTTCTTTACTCACCCTCAAGTTGTTCCAAACCTTTATAACTTTCATTCTTCGGCTGAACACAAAAGAAGATATTTTAAATAATGTTGGTAACCAAACATTGAGGTAGGTTCACTGTCACTTCCGGGGGTTGATTGTGCCTCCTCGGGGCCAACGGCCAGGGTTTTTGGCCAGCCGAAAACCTTGGGCCAAAGCGGGCCATCTCGGGTTTGAGGAGTGATTGAACAAAGGAAGAGTTTCTCCAAGTCGAGCCTATAGGCTATCACAGTCGTGTATTTATTTAGTTGCATATTTTATCTGTAAGTAAGTCTTGTCTCTTTATACCTGACTGTCTGATGTTCATATT
>JADLZN010009878.1:0-16810 GCA_018155175.1 Sinocyclocheilus anophthalmus
ACAACGCAAACAAATACAGAAACATGCTGAAAATACTCACGACACGACAAAATACAGAAACATGCTGAAAATACTAGCAACACGACCAAATACAGAAACGTGCTGCAAATACTCACTACAACCAAATACAGAAATGCTCTGCAAATACTCGCAACACAACCAAATACAAAAACACTCTGCAAATATTCGCAACACGAGCAAAACAGAAACGCTCTGCAAAATACTCGCAAAAACTCAACCAAATAAAGAAACTATCTGCAAAACCGCAACCCGACCAAATACAAAAAAACACTCGGCAAATATTTGAACACGAGCAAATACAGGAAACGCTCCCTTCTTGCCTCTTTTTCTTCTTCCCCCTTTTTGTCCTGTTTTTCCCCTTGCTTTTCTTTTTCCCCTCTCTTCTTTTTTTCCTTTTTCTTCTGCCAATACTCAGCAACACGACCAAATACAGAAAGGCTCGCAAATAATCACAACACGACAATACAAAAACGCTGCAAATTCTGGAACATGACAATAAGAAAATGTGCTGCAAATACTGCAACACGACAATGACAGAAACGCTCTGCACTACTCGCAACACGACCAAATACAGAAACGCTCTGCAAATACTCGCAACACGACCAAATACAGAAATGTGCTGCAAATACTCGCAACATGACCAAATACAGAAACGCTCTGCAAATACTCACAACACAAACAAACACAAACGGAGTATTAGCAGAGGTTTATGTATTTGGTAGCTGTTATGATTTGCGTGCGTTCTGTGTTTGTTTGTGTTGTGAGTATTTGCAGCACATGTGTTGTCAAACAGATGAAGATATTTTCTTAATTTGTTGTGGCTCTCTCGACCACCATAGTTTTAGCATATTAATTATGATTATTATTTCTGATTACTACATTTAAATCATTTTAAGAAGTACTGGGGCCAGCGCTGAAGTTTGCTGAGGCCGCCTAGTGGGCCCAGGCCTCATAAGATCCATTGGTTTAGTAAAATGCCACAACATGATTTACACATCACTGTTTTCAATTAAAAACTAAGAACTTTGTAGGTGTTTTGTCCTTTTATTTACATTACAATGGCATTTGGGGGCCTGCAACCGCAAACTTTTGAAAACGGGTTGACACCATGCATGCATGCTTTGCAATGTTTGTTCACTGCACTTTAGAAGAATGTGTACGTGCGCAGGCGCATAGTGTTTCTTTACAAATGAACATCGCCAACTACTGGCTTGGCATATATAATACAGCATTTTTTAATTAGTTTTCCTTTTCGCGGATCTGTATGAATGGGATTAATTTTGAAATCTTTGTCATCTATATGCGAAACTTTTCAAAAACGCAAGGGACATCGTTGTCATGTAAACATACCCTTAGAAAGGTAGTTTGTCTCAAATGGAACATTTAACTGTTTTTTTTTTTACTACATAAGTATTTTCTGGTTTCTATTTAAAGAAAGTGATGTTTCAAACTTACATGATGTGTTGCTGCTATTGGTTTAACACATTAAGCCCCTCCGTTTCTGCTGTGTAAGGTTAACTGTAAACTGATAAAACGCCCATTCTTTGCATTAGCTACAGTTTACTTTATTATGTTATGTAAGTGTGATACACCTTGATTTATAACACAAGTTAATATTCATAAGATATGTGTTTGTGATAATACGCAGTCGTTTGTTAGAATTGCAACCTTCTTTGTGTAGGATAATATTAAGGTAGGGGGAACCGAAGAAAGCGGAACCAAAGTGCAGGTATCGTTGTGCTGCGGTACCGAGGTGACGGGCGCCGCCCTCTTCTCTCATACAGAGATTTGTATATGAAGATGGCGGTTCGCTCTTTCATTCACTGACTAAATTATCCTGTTTTCCAGGTCCGTACTCTGTAAAAACTGTTTCCTACTGAAGTGTATGTGATGATGTGAAACTGTGATGAGTTGGTTACGGAATATTTGATGTGTGGAACAGAGTTGAAGAGCCGCGTTTATAATCGCCGGAAAAGGTTCTGTAACAATGGCGCTAGCAGCTATATAGCAGATGTATATTGAGGCTGAATGTGTAAAATTGGTGTATTAGTATCCCCACTCCCTGGTAATGCTTTGTTTCGTGTTTCAGGGTATCCTGACAGGTTATAATTTATAATAAATGTTAAACGAAGAGGGGTATATTGTTTAAAACTTAAAAGGGAATTATCACTGAAGATATACAGAAACAGTTAAGTGTCTGAACGAGTTTAACAATGTTTTATAAGTTAAATAGTTTTCCCTATGTGCATTATTCATGTTGTGACTCTAAAGTCATTTAAATATTCATTTACAGCCAAAGAGGGTTCATGATTCATACTGTTGCATTAGTATTAATAATTATATATATATATATATGTGTATATATAATTATCCTTGTAAAACCTGATTTATCACGTGATAGTGCACTTTAAAGAAAGAGTGATGCTGATTGTTGCAAAGACATGATTATTTTGTGAATATGGATATGAAAGATGTCACCCATTGATATGTGAATAGTAAAGAGAAAGAAAACTGTATTGAGGTGTTTAAAATTGAAATTAACACAAATGGACTTTGAAACTGAAACATGTTTACACTAGGGAAATGTTATTGTTTTATACCATGATTTGATAAATTTGTAATAAAGATACAGAGATTTGTATATGAAGATGGCAGTTCGCTCTTTCATTCACTGACTAAATGATCCTGTTTTCCAGGGCTGACATCTAGGAGAGTGGAGAGTATTGAACCCCAATCAAAATCATTTGCTACTGTAGTTTCACTAGTTTGAGACTCGTAACAAACTGTGGGGGCTCGTCCGGGATCTCTCCTCATCACGACCAGGGGGGAGCAGATCCAGAGATACTAGAACCACGCGACCAATGTGCCAAGACGCCGCCACAGGCCAGGAGTCAATCCGTGGGCGACCGAGGAGGGAGACCAAAGAGAAAGGGGATCTCGACCTCGCTTAGGAGCCGCACTACTGATCCTGGGGCCAGTGCACGCTACGGACCAGAAGGTTACACGCTGATCCTGTGGTCATCGCACACCAGCATCAGTGGATCCCATCGGGAGGTCGACACGCATACACACACATGCCACTTGTTAAGACACTACACCGCTGATTTACTGAATTCACAACAGGATTACACACCATGTCAGCCACTCGTAAAGAATTAGTATGGGGCATCAAGTAACAACTATTCAGACTCTCAAACAACGACATATATCAGGTTGCAAAAGACATTGCGTTCAAAAGTCAACAGGAAGAAGAGCTGAATGTGAATGATGAAGAAGGCTGCATGGAGTATGTCATCTCCTACATGCAATCTGACGCCTTACTAGAACTTGAGGATGAGGGTATGGGTCAGTTGTTGGTTTTAAATGATTTAATAGGTAAAATAACTCATGCTGATGCTTCGGTTAATTGTCCTGTGGTTGCATTAAGTGAGGGTAGCACAGACGTTACACCTAGTCACAGGCCATCCACTACAATCCCAAAATCTGCACCACAACCCCATTCTCACTCTTACAGTACAGTTATGCAAACACAGCCTCACTCTAACACTCACACCAATACAACAACACAGTCATTGGAAGAACTGAGACAAGTGTTGGATGAGAAACTGCGACGACGTGCAGTTACAGAGACCCCATCACCCACAACTTACTCCCACCAGGGTGAGTCAGAGTTACACAGTATGCCACAGATGATCTCGGAGAGACCAGTAATACTGAAGGACCTCTCCTACCTGCAGCGCAGAGACTTCAAAGTGCATGGTGGTCAGGTTGGGGATCAGAACTCTGACTTAAATTACAACAATATCAGCAAACAAATCGACGAGAGAGTGAATGAGGGCTTTGCAGAAGCAGAGGTGGTCAGAGGGGTGTTGAGGATCATCAAACCAGGAGCTTTTAAAGATATGCTTGTAAACAAAGATTCAATCACAGTATCTGAACTCAAAGGCTTCCTCAGGTCTCACCTCGGAGAGAAAGCAACGACCGAAATGTTCCAGGAATTGATGTGCGCCAGGCAATCAGACCAAGAATCACCACAGCAGTTTCTCTACCGCATGATTGGGCTCAAGCAGAAAATCCTTTTTCAGTCCCGACAGACCAGTGCAGACATTTCATATGATCCCAAGACCATCCAGGAGGTGTTCCTCCATACTGTCTATCAGGGTTTGGGGACAAAACATGCTGACCTCCAACAGAGACTGAGGCCTCTAATCTCAAACAGTCAAGTCACAGATGAGGAAATCCTTCGCCAGATCATGAAAATAATAAGTGATGAGAACGAGCACCAGCGCAGACTGGGCCAACTTCCCCGACAAAAGGTAACCCAAGTACACAGTGCCAAGGTTGACACGGGAGATCGTAACAACAATAAGACACGGGATACAACATCAGACAATGAAAATTTCCAGACAGTACAACAGCTTGCCTCTCAGGTAGAGACCCTGACACACACGGTGGCTTCTTTGATTGAGCAGCGGACAGAAAATACTCGGGTGTCTTACTCTCCTCCTCAGCCAACCTCTAGTATACCTGTCCAACCACAGCTGGGACAACCTGCAGTCCAGGTGAGAGGACGGGCAGCTCTTCGTCCAAAATGTACCGAACAGAATGCACAGGAGTGTAACCATTGCTTCGTGTGTGGAGAGGCGGGACACAGAGCAGTCGGATGTCTACAACGTGTCAGGGTGCAGGGAAACGGGGCTCGGTCTTTGTGGAGGGACGCCCAGAGACCGGGGAGCAGCTTCAGTCCCAACAAGTAACAAATAACAAACAAATAACAAGATACCCCAAGCCAAAGAAACAGCAAAATCCACATGTACTGGCCAGCCAGAGTAACATCGCCTGCAAGGCACCCCTAATTGGGAAAAAGAGTCTGCTGAAATGTTTGATTGGTGGGTACCCAGCTACAGTCCTGTTTGATTCAGGCTCGCAGGTGAGCATAATTGACCAACAATGGACTGACACTCACATTCCTAATCACACCTTGAGACCTCTTTCTGAGCTTTTAGAGAAAGAACTTGGCGTCTCTGCAGTCACTGGCCATGCTGTCCCCTACAGTGGGTGGGTGGAGCTCACTGTTAACCTTGCAGGGAATGAAGACCCGAATCTCACCATACAGGCTCCTTTCCTAGTTAGCCCGCTACCACTGCCCCAGCCCCTCCTAGGAGCCAATGTACTCCAGGAGATCATCAGAAGGAAAGAGTCCTCGGGTGATGCAGTTGCCACAGTTGTCAGCCTTCTCCGCAGTGCCTTTGGAATAGAGGAGGAACAGGTGGAGGCCATTGTGAATTTCATCCAGGCGCCTCCTAGGACATACGGTGATCCAGTCACTATAAGAGTGGGCCACGACCATACTATCATTCCCCCTGGCAGGACAGCCCATGTATGGTGTAGGGTACCCCCAAACTTTGATGTCTCTAACCCCATTGTTTTATACGAACCGACGGAGGAAAGTGTTGTCTTAGGGCAGTTGAGTGTAGGTGAAGGCCTCTTGGAAATCAATAACACCCGACGGCCTTATGTGAAGGTGCCCATCTCCAATCACTCAAAGCATGAGATCACCCTGCCGAGGAGAACCTCTCTGGGAGCCATCCAACATGTTGTCAAGGTCATTAAGACAGATGCACCAGTGTTACCTCAAGCTGATCCCACACCAAGAAAGATGACCTCAGTCGAGGTTAAAGCCGCCGCTTCTCCCAGCGCTCCCCCGCCAGAGTCCTGGCCCCCCCTGTTGATATCAGCCACCTCAACTCTGAACAACAACAGGCAGTAAGGGAAGTGCTCTACGGGGAATGTGGGGCATTCGCCCGTGACAGCGATGACATAGGATGCATCCCCTCCCTGCAGATGGAAATCAGAACCAAGGATGACATTCCCGTTCAGAGGGCCTATGCTTCCATCACAAAACCACTCTACAGGGAAGTTAAGGAGTACATCCAGGAGTTGTTAGTTAAAGGGTGGATTGTGAAGTCCCATTTGCCCTATTCAGCGCCTGTTATCTGTGTAAGAAAGAAAGATGGATCCTTGCGCCTGTGTGTCGATTACCGGCTCCTCAACAACAAGACCGTGCCGGACCGGCATCCCCTCCCCAGAATTCAGGACCTCACTGACTCCCTGGGAGGTTATGCCTGGTTTTCGATCCTTGATCAAGGGAAAAGCCCCCCCCCCCCCCCCCCCATCACAACAGGTTTATTGCGAAGGATCGGGCACCTGACCGCATTCATAACCCCATTGGGGCTCTACGAGTGGGTCAGGATACCCTTTGGGCTATCAAACGCCCCAGCAGCCTTCCAAAGGAGCATGGAAAGTATGCTTGACATACTGAGAGACGAATGCTGTATCCCTTACCTCGATGACGTGTTGTGCTTCTCCAGGTCCTTTGATGAGCATGTGCAGGTGCTACGCAGAGTCCTCCAAGCCTTGCAACACCACGGGGTAAAAATAAAGCCGGAGAAATGCGAGCTCTTCCGCAAGGAGGTCCGATATGTCGGCCGGTTGGTGTCAGCGGAAGGAGTAAAAATGGACCCCAAAGACCTTGAAGCAGTGAGGGCACTGAAAGACAAGACGCCACAGACAGTTGGGGACGTCAGGCAGTTGCTTGGGTTCCTGAGCTATTATCGGACATACGTGCAGGATTTCTCATGTATAGCCAAACCCCTCTACGACCTGCTCCAGTCAAAGCCCAGTTCATCTCCGGCCAAACCGCAACAAGGAAAAGCAAAATGCAATCAGCAATCCTCCCGTACTCCGGTAGAATGGAACAAACAACACCAACAGATTCTTGAACAACTTGTGGGCCAGCTGATCAAACCCCCAGTGTTGGCGTATCCCGATTTCAACTGCCCCTTCACACTCCACACAGATGCCTCCCAAAAAGGTCTCGGGGCAGTTCTTTATCAGAACCAGGATGGGAGGATGAGAGTGATTGGGTACGGATCCCGCACACTAACACCAGCAGAACAAAATGATCACCTACACAGTGGAAAGCTGGAATTTCTCGCATTGAAGTGGGCGATATGTGAGAAGTTTCGGGACTACTTATTCTACGCCCCACACGTCTTCACGGACAATAATCCCCTCACATACATTCTGAGTACTGCCAAACTGAACGCAGTGGGCCACCGGTGGGTGGGGCAACTGGCCGATTTCAACTTTGACATCAAATACCGGCCAGGCAAAACCAACATTGATGCCGACACCTTATCACGCTGCCCCCTGGACATTGACACCTTCATGGCTGGGTGTTCGGAAGAGATATCGGAGGAGGCAGTATGCGCTGTATGGGAAGGAAGCCGGAGAGCACAACAAGGAGATGTGGCCTGGGTGGCAGCCCTCAACTTAACATCCCACCGCCAACCTCAAGTTGAGTCTCTGCCGGAAGTCAGTCATGATGAGCTTGTGAGGGAACAAAGAAAAGACCCCGCTATTGGGAAAGTGATGGCGTTGAAGGAAAAGGACACACCACTAACAGAGGATGACAAAAGGAGAATTGACACATATGCAAGGAGGCTTTCAAGAGAGTGGAGCAGATTGCACATCACGAATAACCTTCTCTATAGGAAGAGTGCAGGTCGACAACAACTGGTCCTGCCCGCCACCTATAAACGAACAGTACTCACCCAGCTGCATAACAACATGTGCCACGTTGGTGTTGAAAAAGTTCTGAGCCTAGCAAGGGAGCGATTCTACTGGCCTTTCATGAAAAGAGAGATAGAGGAATATGTGACCAGGAAGTGTTCTTGCATTAAACAAAAGAAGCCAGCCACACATGAGAGAGCACCAATGGGAAGTATCACATCAAGTTCGCCCCTTGAGTTGGTGTGCATCGATTTCCTTCACCCGGAAGCCTGCAGAGGTGGATACGAGTACATATTGGTGGTGGTTGATCACTTTACCAGATTTGAGCAAGCCTACCCCACCAGAAACAAGGCTGGTAAGACGGCTGCTGACAGGCTGTTCAATGATTTCATTCCCAGATTTGGATACCCGGCCAAACTACACCATGACCAGGGTCGAGAGTTTGAGAATGAACTCTTCAGAACTCTCAGGCAATTAGCTGGTGTTGCCCACTCGAGAACCTCTCCGTATCACCCCCAGGGCAATCCTGCGGAAAGATTCAATCGCACGCTACTGCAGATGCTCCGCACCTTGGGAGAGAAAGAGAAGGAGAGTTGGAAAGACCACCTACCCCATGTACTCCAAGCATATAATTGTACAGATATGAGGCCACACCCCCCCCCCCCCCCCCCCCCCCCCCCCCCCCCCCCCCCCCCCCCCCCCCCCCTGGTTTCCACATACTATTGTTGTACGGCCGTCATCCTCGCCTACCAGTGGACATCCTCTTCGGTCTCCTAACAGATGAGAGGGCTGAAACGAATGGGCAAAAGGGATATGCTGAGAAATGGGCAGGAAAAATGGTCGAGGCGTACAGAATAGCAGACGCAAACAGCCGAAAGTCCAGCTCCAAAGGGAAGACATACTACGATAAACGGAGCAGAGGTGTGGTTCTTCAGCCTGGGGACAGAGTCCTTGTACGCAACCTCAGCGAACGAGGGGGCCCTGGAAAGCTTAGACCGTATTGGGAACAGCTTATCTACATTGTGAGAGAACAGGTTGGAGATAATCCTGTCTACAAAGTAAGCCCGGAGGCGGGAGGCCGACCAGTTCGCACTTTACACAGGAACCTCCTTTTACAAGTCAACGACCTACCTGTAGAGCCTCTTCAGAACTCGACTATTAACACAGCTGAGTCGCAGAGGAGAAAGAAAAGAGCTTCAGAGATCCCGAAACCCACGCACGAGACACGGGACCCAGATGTAAGTGACTCTGAGGAAGAGGAGGTCGTGCCTCGTTACTGGTTGCGAGTACCGATGGAGAAGCCGAGAGCTGGAAGTTACTCACCTGTGCCGCATGTTACTCCTGACTTCCTAAACAGATCTGAACAGAATGAGACCCACCTGGGTGAAACGATTCAGGCAGAACCTGAACAGGACAGGGATAGTAATAGAGACGAGGAACAAGGGACATCCAGTGAGGACGAACATGGCATGGAGCAGCTCCAACCTATAACCGATCAAGAGGAACGGCATGCTGTCCATCAAGAGAACCAGGTCCCCACACCACAACCTGAACCTCAGATCCCACTGAGACAGTCCACGAGAGAAAGACGACCAAGTTATGTGTTTACTTACCCATCCCTGGGTCAACCTGCTTATCACCCACGGCCCACTGTGAGTGCAGTTGGAGTCCAGCCATTACAGTATACTTGCCAGTGCTCCGGCCCACCATACCCCTATCACTTCCAACCCCCACCCATCGCCCCATGCCCTTACTTACCTTTTGTGTACCCAGCTCACTGTGGATGAGATGCCAAGAAAGACAATTACATACATTCTATACTCACCAGATGAGATCTAGCACACACACTGTAGGACATATAGGATACATTAATTGAGAGTTGGAATGTGTTTTGAAAAAAAAAAATGTGTGAATGTTCAGGGTGAAATTGTTCAGACTATCTTGTGTCAGGAGCCACTTTTATTTGTCAGGGAGTGTGTGATACACCTTGATTTATAACACAAGTTAATATTCATAAGATATGTGTTAGTGATAATACGCAGTCGTTTGTTAGAATTGCAACCTTCTTTGTGTAGGATAATATTAAGGTAGGGGGAACCGAAGAAAGCGGAACCAAAGTGCAGGTATCGTTGTGCTGCGGTACCGAGGTGACGGGCGCCGCCCTCTTCTCTCATACAGAGATTTGTATATGAAGATGGCGGTTCGCTCTTTCATTCACTGACTAAATGATCCTGTTTTCCAGGTCCGTACTCTGTAAAAACTGTTTCCTACTGAAGTGTATGTGATGATGTGAAACTGTGATGAGTTGGTTACGGAATATTTGATGTGTGGAACAGAGTTGAAGAGCCGAGTTATAATCGCGGGAAAAGGTTCTGTAACAATGGCGCTAGCAGCTATATAGCAGATGTATATTGAGGCTGAATGTGTAAAATTGGTGTATTAGTATCCCCACTCCCTGGTAATGCTTTGTTTCGTGTTTCAGGGTATCCTGACAGGTTATAATTTATAATAAATGTTAAACGAAGAGGGGTATATTTTTTAAAACTTAAAAGGGAGTTATCACTGAAGATATACAGAAACAGTTAAGTGTCTGAACGAGTTTAACAATGTTTTATAAGTTAAATAGTTTTCCCTATGTGCATTATTCATGTTGTGACTCTAAAGTCATTTAAATATTCATTTACAGCCAAAGAGGGTTCATGATTCATACTGTTGCATTAGTATTAATAATTATATATATATGTATATATAATTATATAGCTTAAAACATGATTTATCCCGGTGATATTACTGCACTTTAAAGAAAGAGTGATGCTGATTGTTGCAAAGACATGATTATTTTGTGAATATGAATGTGAAAGATGTCACCCATTGATATGTGAATAGTAAAAAGAAAGAAACCTGTATTGAGGTGTTTAAAATAGAAATTAACACAAATGGACTTTGAAACTGAAACATGTTTACACTAGGGAAATGTTATTGTTTTATACCATGATTTGATAAATTTGTAATAAAGATACAGATATTTGTATATGAAGATGGCGGTTCGCTCTTTCATTCACTGACTAAATTATCCTGTTTTCCAGGGCTGTCATCCAGGAGAGTGGAGAGTATTGAACCCCAATCAAAATCATTTGCTACTGTAGTTTCACTAGTTTGAGACTCGTAACATAATATACAAACAACAACAATCAGCATTCCTTAAGGTACAGTATCATGTTATGCAATAAGTGACAAATTAACAGAAGTGCTAGCACTTCCTTGTGTCATAGCGTACATTAGATTGTATTCACTTGTCATTGCACTGTATTGTATACAGTATATTATTGTTGAGATACATTATACCAAGTATTAGTCATCTTACTCTTTTAATATTGGTGTCAACCACTAGTGTACAGTATATCAATTGAAATTGAAATTTTTTTTTTCCAGTTAGATAAACATTATATATAGCAGAACAAATTAACCCAAGAAGCAAAACTGCATAATAAGAAAATGTATGTTGAATAATGTAGGTCTATTTTTTTATTGATCCATTGGCAGATTTTTAGCAGAAACATTTATTATGAACACTAAAATGTATTATTTTCTGCTTGTATTATTTAACATATGTTTTGCAGTGCAGAAAGAGAACAAATTTGAATTAAAGTAGGTGCAAAAAGAACTAAAATGCAGGGGTTTTAATTTAAAAAATGTCACACGGTAAAAACATAAATAACAGACATTTTGCACAGCACCCCTGATGGTTTCAGTCTGTTTATGCACTTATTGTACCTCCAATCCGTATGCAGAGCGTGAATACACGAGCCACGGGGAGAGATCGCAGGCAGCAAGCATGCAGTATTGGAATGAACCCTTTCTCACCTGAACTAGTGTCTTTCTCTCTAGAGGCCCTGATATCTGCTGGTTAGAGTTCAAATATTTACACAGGCATGCTGGCTGAGGAGTCTTATTTGTGTCTGCACACTGGACTGGTCTATCATACAGCACTCTCATAGATCTGTCTTCTTCAATACTGCCTCAATTCCTGGTCAAATGTTTAATGATGTTTATCGTTAAACATTATTCAGCTTTAAAAACACAATACTTGTCAGATGTGAGTGTGCTGTGTCATGTTGTGTACATAATATAGGCTTATACTGTGCATATGCACATGTGTGCATACACACTCAGATATATATTTCCTCTATTCTGCATTCCACATGTATAACCGTAATATCTTAATCAGTGCTTTCTAATGGGCTATAAACGTGATGTCTGGAGAGAGGTAGCATTATTATGTTGCCTTCTGCAAATCTAAGCTGGTCTTCACCCAGACAGGAAAATAGAAAGTTAGATGCAATTGTAAAATATGAAGTCACATTGTGAGATATGAAATCACAGATAGTGAGATATGCTGTAGATGAGTATTCATGAGAAATAGTTGCAATTACAGGAAATAATGTATGAAGTCAAATAGCAAATATAAATGGGCAATCATGATAAATAGCCACAACTACAAGTATTAATTCATTATTAAGTAGCAATAATGAGAATGAAATCCCAATTGTCAAATTTGAAGTCCAAACTGTGAGAAATAAATGAGCAATCATGTAAAATAGTTGCAATTACAAGAAATAAAGTATAAAAATGAAGTCAAAATTGTGAGATATTAAGTCACATACTGAAATCCACAATTGTGAGTAATAGTTGCAACTACAAGAAATAAAATATGACATTTCAATTATGAGTTAAAATTGTGAGAAATAGTGTTGCAATTGTGAGATATGAAGTCACATAGTGAGATATAAATAATCAATCATGAGAAATAGTTGCCATTACAAGAAATAAAGTATGAAGTTAAAATTGTGAGATATGAAATAAAATGAAATCACAATTGTCAAATATGAAGTCAAAACTGTGATAAACAAAGTCGCAATTGACCGTTCGCAAAGAGCTTGATTGACATGCGATCATACGCCGAATCCGCCATCTTGCCCGACAAACAAATCAGAAAGGAGAGCAGATTAACTTCGGTGGACTTAAACTTAAAAATGTTGTGTATTGACACCTTCTCCGCAGTTTGAATAAATAAATACATTCTGATATTTTTAAGCAAATATGGAAAGACGATCGTGTTTCCCATGCTGCTTGAACGATTCAGAAGACAGTGCTTTTTTTCACGACACTTTAAAGAGCCACAAAATGGTATTTATTGTTTGAATTTCTTCAACTCGGCAGTGTGGCTCAAGCTTAGGATGGTGGGTTTTTGCAAAGTGTCATTAGAGACAAAACCTTTGAGGAAACTGAGTCACACTGGGACACATATGAAGTTAATGTCAGATATATAAATTCACTAGTCTAGATAAATAATTACTTCACAGTTCCAAGAAATAAAGCAGATTTGTCGAGTAGAAATTAATTTAGAAATATTAATGTCATATTGTGGAGGAATAATGTCACAATGTGAGAATGAGTACCCAGTGATATATACATGCAGAACCGGAATGATTTTCATACAAAAATCTAGTATAAAGTCAATTAGAGTTGCAAGTAATGAATCAAACTGTGAGAATTAAATCACATTGTAGGATATATCTCGCAAATTATGCAGACTGATTCACAGTTTCAAGAAACTTAAGCCGCATTTATATGACCACAGTCAAATTTTGATAAATGAATGTGCAGTTGAAGTAAATCACCATTTACAATAATACAATTAAGAAAAATAGGAAGACGTCACACCGAACTGAACTGAACACTGAACTTACGACACAGAGACACAACAGAACCGCTAGATTTAAATCAGAACAGCCAGCAAGGATCGAACGCAACTGTTTTGAACGAGCGCACCTTTGTTTAACAACCAAAAAGTGGCTGTTTCGTTTTCTGTTGAGGAAGTACAGACGTTCCTCGCGTTGATAGCAGAGAAGCGGATCCAGCGAGAGCTTGATGGCGCGACGCGGAATGAAAGTTGTGCAGGAGTTGCAGCAGTAAGAGGCGACAACAGCATGTAATAATCTGCCACTCTAAATGTTACTAAACTGCAGGGAAACGCAAGCCGAGCCTGCCGAGTCGTACCACGCAGTGGAAAAGTTCCATAAGTAAAGTGTTTGGGTGTTTTGGGAATCCTCAAGGAGGCTTGTTTTTGGAAGTGCTTATGACTTTAGACACCATTGTAGATGACAGTACACAAAAGCCAACTGTGAGGGCCAAGGCAAAGGGATTCATAGAAGGCCTTTTGAAGTATGAGATTCTTCCTTCGCATTTTTGAGCTTACATCCCACCTTTCAAAATACTTACAGACAAGGGGAATGGATATCATCACAGCTCAACGTCTGGTTGAGGGGACAGAGGAGGGTCTCAGGAAGTGTGTTAGGGACTTTGAAGGATTTAAGTGTGCAGCTGATGAGTTTCTGAAGTGGGCTAATGGAAAGTTGCAAGAGGAGGAAGAGTGTGAGCTGGTAGTGCAGACTGCCCTTTCTGAGAGAAGGATCAGAAAAAAAACAGGGTCCAGGAACTTGCAGAAGCTGAGCACCTGGCATCAGCTGAAACTTCCTTCAAGCGTCCGTCCGTCCATCTAGCGCTGGTTCTCCATGCTTGCGAAATAAGTTTACACAATGTTTACAGTATGTTTACAGGGCGTTTTAAATCATGGCGGGTGAGGGCGTTTTCGTACGCGTTTGGCCAATCAGTGTCTACTTACGTCACAATTAGTACCAGTTGTGCTGGTTAGATCCTGCTCCGGAGTAGGAGCTAATTTGGTTCTGGAAAAAGGCAGTCCGGTACTAAAATCGCACCCAATTCCGGCAGTGCGAAAACGGCAAAAAGTGGGTAGTTCCACAATTAGTTCTGGTACTATGAAAAATTCCGGTGCGAAAGGCCCTATTAGGCCCTTTCGCACCGCTTTAGTTCCAGAACTAAATGTACAGTACTAAATTACTGGGACGATTTTGCGCGAACTATTTCCCAGTACTATTTAAAGGGTTGCATTCGCACCGAGAGTGTGTACTAAGAAGTGACGTAAGCCGGTCGACAGCGACGTCATTTGTGCGCGGCGTTCAACAACAGAAACAAAGAAGAACAACATTACATTATTAGGAGGATGGAGGACGCTGTGATTGGAGTTGTTTTTGTTGTGTCTCGCGGGTTTCTCAATAATGGACATGGAATGTTGACGTATATATAGCGATTGAAAGAACGGAAAGGAGGACTAAGAATCTCCAACGACAACTGGCAGTGCTACATTTGCTACAAGTGCCTGCACTCCAGCGTCCGTCCATCTATCGCTGTTCACCATACTTTACTTGCGAATCATGAGACAGGTTTCCACAGCAGTTTAAATCATGGCGGGTGAGGGCGTTTTCATACGCGTTTGGCCAATCAATGTCTACTTACGTCATGATTAGTACCAGTTGTGCTGGTTAGACCCTGCTGTGGAGTAGGAGCTAATTTGGTTCTCGGAAAAGGTAGTCCGGTACTAAAATCGCTCCCAGTTCGGCGGTGCGAACACGCCGAAAAGTGGGTAGTTCCACAATTATTTCTGGTACTATGAAAAGGTTCCTGCGGTGCGAAGGCCCTAATAAGATATTCTGTAGACCAGTACCAGGAAGTAGCCATAAGATGTTTTCTGCTAAGCAAAACTTGCTCGATTTTGCCTGTTTTTAGATCCCTAGAAACTTTGCTCATGTGAGGGAAAATAGACTCCCCAGCTCAGCTCTAGAAGAAATAAGCAAATGTCTGCTTAAGTTTGACAACAGGGCCACAGTTGGCACATTATGTGGAGAACTGTACAGCCTTGCATCTCAGTGGGACAGACTAAAGATGTCCCCTCTGGAGGGTTACATTGTCAGGATAGCTAGTGAAATGATGAGGATCCTTCCATGGAACAGCAGGATGTCGAACTAGAGAGCAAAACTGGTTCCTCCTGTAAAAACTGTGTCATTTGTGTTTATCTCATCCTCTCTCGGTACAATCTTCTAACTGATGCCTACCATGTGATTGGACTCGCCTACAAGTTGCTATTAACATTGTCCATCACACAAGTCGCATGTGAGAGAGAAGCTTCTCAACAGTGAAATTCATAAAAAAACAGGCTCAGGAATACTTTAACCCAAAAGAACCTTGAGGCATTCATGCTCATGTGTACTGAGAAAGAAATTCTCATGTCTTTGGACAATGACACTGTGATAAACAAGTCAAGTCAAGTTTATTTGTACAGCGCTTTTCACGATACAGACAATATGGGCTGTCAATCCTCCAAAGAGAACTCGAGGTAAAATATGGATTGTTTATAGTTTTATTTTTTAGCCAGACAAAAACAGACCGTTAAAAAAATCAAGCTAAAGCTTAAATTGTGAATGAAAACATAATGAGTGATTTGCTAGCTTACATGCTAATTCCAGTACGTTACTCACCAGGTTGCTGAAGCGCCTCCGCTATCGATCGCCAACATTTATCTTTTATATTCTGTCATAGTAGTCCCTCGATGACACATCATAAAGGCAAGCGTACTGTTGCCATAGAGCCACAAAGCTTTCTTCCATTTGGTAAGTCCGCCTAGCAGCACAATCATCTCTCTTTCGTTTTGCCATGTTTGAAAGCTGTGTACAGAAGAGATTCTGTGCTCCTATTGGTCAACGTCACCCATGTGACAGAACCCGTCATGGACGATGGAAAAATATTAAACATGCTAGACTTTCTGTGTTGACGTCATGAAGCGTCGCAGACATGGCATCGGTTGTCGTGCACTATGACACACTACACGAGATGAAACGATTCAATCTTGCGTCCCGATTCCCATTGTCGTTTACGAATTCCCACGACATTTGCACACTACTTCAAGCAATCGGTCTTCGGCGCCAAATCCGGGCTAAAATCATGTCGTATGAACAGGGCTGAAGCAAAAGAGTTTCTGAAAATCTTTTAGAGCTCATAAAGAAAAAGAAAAACATATTACACATTAATAAATAAATCGGCACATATAAAATTAATTTACAAGTGTCATGTTTGTGATTATTTTTTTTTTATGTAAGCTATAGCTTCTGACCTTTAAATCAAAACACACTCATGATTTTATGACATTGATACTGCTTTATTTAATCAGAAACACAAGTTTCTTAGTGATATGTGTATTTTACTTTAATTTTGTTACAAGTAGGTCAACAGCGCCCCCCCTATGTAAATACAACGCCATACCGAACGGGCTATAGGACCCGAGGGAGGCTGCCGCTGC
>JADLZN010009879.1:0-174983 GCA_018155175.1 Sinocyclocheilus anophthalmus
GCTGAGGGACCGTTTTGCGCCTCGGTCTCGGGTTGAACAGCCGCGTTTTAGATTAAGGATTGGTCGATATAATGAGGAGTCCTGCAGCGCCAGGCATCCGCGGCTACGCTGAGGACACATTCATCTGTGCTCGCGTTACCACTTGCTGGTGTGTGTGCGGCGGGATACAAACCGGTGCAGCCGTTTCAGGCTCCGCTCCTGTAGAGGAGCAGACAAAGGCCTCCCCCAGGGACATACAGCGGCAATTCTCTCTCTCTCTGGACTCAGAGGGGACGTGGATACCGGCGATGATGCTACCAGGGGGCTTTTTTCCCCCTCCCAGCTCACTTGTCTGAACGCTGTGAATACAATGGTCCAGATGCATGACTTCGCCAAGCCTGTTAAATGAGTGGCATTATGATTTTTCCCTCTCAATTTGACAATTTGCATGACAGTGCGGGAAAGAGAGAGAGGATTAATTCATTGGATACAGTTGGGTTGAGTGCGGGCCAGCTGCGATGGAGATTGCGATCAGCCGACAGCAGAATTCAGCCCTGCTGGCGCTGCTCATGAAAATGAGGGCAGTCCTGTTGGCTAGGGCCCTTATCTGTCATCACGGTTTTGTGTTCTCTAAATACACGGCACCGCGCAAAACGTTCATTTTCTACACGTATGCTCAGCACACTGTTGTTTCCCCCCTCCCTTCCCTTGTTGTCATGACAGTGACTTACGGGAAGCTTTGTGATGGAGTTTTTTGGGTGGTGCGCATTGTGTACAAGTAAGCAAATGTGTACATGGTTGGATGGAGGAGCAGCAGGTGCCGTGGGGGCCCCAGGTGTTTCGCTCCCAGCATAAAACCATCGGACAGTTTCAAATCTCCCCACCCCTCCTATTGCATCCGATTAATCAAGGTTTAGCTACGATCAGAAGTACGTGCCCACATTCAACCTGATTATCCTCACACAGAATGAACTCTTCAACTTCCTCCAGGCAGGAAATCATTTTGTAGGACTGAAAAAAGTCAAGTAGGCGCACACGGCATCCTGCATTGATTTTGTGGGGAAATCTGTGTTAAAGATGAATGTACTTAGCTGAAAGCTTTATTAAATTTGCCAACATGTTTAATACAGGTGCATTATCAAGTAAATTAGAATGTCGTGGAAAAGTTCATTTTTTTCAGTAATTCAAGTCAAATTGTGAAACTCGTATATTAAATAAATTAAATGCACACAGACCGAAGTAGTTTAAGTCTTTGGTTCTTTTAAGTGTGATGATTTTGGCTCACATTTAACAAAAAAAAAACAAAACAAACAACAAATTAGAATACTTCTTAAGACCAATAAAAAAAACATTTTTAGTGAATTGTGGGCCTTCTGGAAAGTATGTTCATTTATTGTACATGTACTCAATACTTGGTAGGGGGTCTTTTTGCTTTAATTACTGCCTCCCAACTTCGGCGTGGACATGGACCGTGGGGGAATGCGATTCAGTTTGTGGCACTGGCTGAGCGTGATAGAAGCACGGTTTCTTTGACAGTGGGCTTCAGATCACTGCATTTTCTTTTGGTCCATCTTGTTTTCATTTTCTCTTGACACACCAATACCGATTCTTATGGTACAAAACAACAACACATGCATCAGGCTGAGCGAAAGAAACCAGACACATTAAGTGTGATAAAATGTATAAACATCAGCATTCATGTGCGGTGTGATGCTTGACCCGCTGGATAACTGAAGCCCCCGATGAAGAGCTATCAGTTCACGCACGAGCAGTCACTCGCATTCCTATCCAAGATCAAGATGACCTTTTTGCAGCATCATCGTCTATTCATTACGCATTAGGGCCCCTGTTTACCCCATCAAACCGCTCTGATGAATAACCACATTCTTCTGGACCTGTAAACTCCCCGCTGACCAGAGGGAGGGAGCAGTAATCATGAGAGAAATATGACATGTGTGGGTTGCGCTCTTTTCAATACTGCAGTAAACTCAACAGCATCCTCAAATAAAATTGTACTCCTTGGTGTGGCCGTTAAACCAAAACTGTAATTGCCGAGTAGTTTTAAGATGCAGATGGTTGTGCGTCAGCTCTAGAAACATCTCATTTCCTGTTAATACTTTAGGTGAGGCAATGCACACATCTAGGTTTCTGGTACAGCACAACCTTTCCTTACACAGTCAAGAATCTGTGACAAAAGAATTTCCTAGAGTTGGGTGGTATGACGAAATTCTTATTTCTCAATACGAGTCATTTTATTTCACAAAGAAGCTATTTTTGTCATTTTATTTATTTTTTATTACAAATTAGAAACAATATGCAAATAACAATAGCAGAAATACAATATAAGATATAAATGAAACAAATAGCCTATTGCTTCAAGTTTTTCCAGGTACAGTAGGTCTATTTAACAGTATCATGTAAGAAATACTGCAGAAATCAAATCGAACGAAAAAACACTGCAGTCTTCACTGTATGAATTATATTCATTTTTTTTATTAAAGACATTGCAATGTCTTAAAAATATTAAAAGCATTTTTTTGTGTATTTGAACGTTCAAGCGCAATAAGCTGTGAAATAGAACTCATTCTGAGGAGTCAACGGAAGAACCGTTCTTTTTTATTTTAGATTATTTCTTTATTGCTGTAACATTGTGTAACACTATTTACATATCGCAGAATAGCCAAAAAACTCTATCGATGAAACGGTACATATATCGTCATACCGCCCAGGCCTAGAATGTATTGTGTTGTGAAACGAGGAAAGAAGATGATTAGTTGTTTGAGCTAGATTGAAGATTGTCTGTGCTACTATGAAACAAAGATGAGCAAGTGCCAGTAATAAATCCCTTATTGTTCCTTCCACAAAGGACTGCATGTTTATGCTTTTACTTAATTCCAGTGTAACATCTTGCCAACACATGTCTCATGTTTAGCACACTTAAACTTGTAGTAAAGACAACAATGATCTGTGTATCCTCTATGAAAACAACCATTTGAAGGGGGAAAGCTTTTGTTGAACACTGTAAGGGCAACAACGACAGATCACTTGTCGTTTATTATACTTTGCTTCATGAATGAGCTGAGATTTGAGTGTCGTACATACATTTATGATGGTTTATCCAGGTTTAGCAACAAGGCTGCACATCTAGCACACTCATGTGGTTCAGTTTATGTGCTAAAGCGTTCAGTGAACGCAAGCTATAAACATATTCGGTGAAACACAGCAATGTATTTTTCTGGTGTGTGTTGTGCACTTGCCTGTGGGTGAGTGTGTTGGCGCTGCAGTGTGTGTGAGCTGATCTAGGGGTGTGGAGGCTTTCATTCCCACAACATCAACTCATCCGCCATTTTCATTAAGCACCTGAGAGGAAATACTGCGCTCGAAGACTCGCTGAAATTTGACAGAAAACGGCCAAGATCACAAGAAACCCGCCTTTTCACATATGCTTAAGTATCTATTTGTCAAATGCGCTGTTTTTGTGCTGGAACGAAGTGTTTGCGTCGTTTCTGACCGACGGCGACCAGCGAACCTCAACTTGCCTCACAACGTACGCGATTATCCGAGAGAGGAAAGTGCGTTTTAACGACTTCGTTTGGCGTTTAAATAACCAAATGATCTGTTAGCACGTCTACATTGCTAAACCAAACGCGTCGGGTCGACTAATTAAATCAACATCCTCGCAAACAGCTAGTCGGTGAAGCTAAATGCTTAGCTTGCTATGCTAATGCGCATCGATGTGATACACTGGAGCATTTAATTGCCTTACACAGAGGTATAAATCAAATTTCCAACAGTAAATATCAAACCCTAATCGACCTAAACCTGAAATCGCGTCGAGTGACGGTTTATTGGCTACAAATGGCATAACTGCGCAGCTCGCTGGTAAAGCAGCGCGGTTCTGGTCCAGTTTGAGGCAAAGCTCAAGCAGCTCTGACTACATGAACCGAGCCCGAACCCCTCCCCCACGCCTGCAGCACTCATTATCAGCACACAACCACACAAAACACATCAGACACTAAATAAGCGCTCATTTTCTGTCCGCTTTGCTATGTCTATGCATTATTATGCTAAGCAGCACTAAGTCGTATTCCTCTGCAGCGATTAGAGCAAGTCCAAAAACAATAGATTAAAATCACATCTCGTATTTTAGATGGCCTTACTACTATGACTCAGTGCTAGTCAATAGGCTTAAAAAAGTGTGTTTGTTTGCTGGGTATATGGGGGTAAGAGTGGACCTAGTGAATGGTTAGCCGGAGTTGAGCGGTGTAAACAAAAGCCCTGTTGTTGCAGGCTCTGTCAGAGAGCAAAGCGTGCCATTTTAAACATTTCACAGCTCTCATTCTCTAAAACGCACAACAAAAACACGTGTAAATAGTTGTAAACGTGTGCACATCACCGTCAGGACTGTACGTTAGATAAGTGGCGGGAGCAACATATCGTGGGGCCGTGACCACGACTTCACCAAACGTGAAACACTCGAGCAGTTGTCTTTGCAGCACATCCCAGCATCTCTAAAGAGATTATTGAAGTCTTGAGCGGTTTCTTTCTGGGCTGGCTAACTTGCTAGCATTTCTCCAGTGACTGCTGGTGTTGCTACGTTAGCAGCTTTACGACAACGAGTTTCCGCTACTCTTGTGTGCAGCTTTTCTGGTGGCTACCACTATAAAACAGCGATGCACTTCAAGATCTTTCCTTCTGTGAGGCATTAAAGGTGGGTGTGAGCTAGCTAGCCACCTTAGCTGCTAAATTAAGTCATACACTGCTCGGATTGCCCTCTTTACAACAAGCCAGGTGGGATTTAACGTTATACCTCAAAAGGAGGGCTGACAAACGCACAGCGGCGTTGTAAATACATCTAATTTTAACAAACTATTAATACGAGCTCATTAAAGCCGCATCCACACGAGGATGGGACCCTCTTCAGCAAGTCACTTAGCCACTGGCTTCAAACAACCGTCTCTAATAAACAAACAGATAGCTGTAGGATTTCGGCAGGTACTTACCGTTGATGTCCACTGTAATAACTGTGAATAGAGACACGGGGGACTCGGGTGAGACCCCGCCGCCTGATCTAACAGTTACCACACAACCAAAACAATACTTCGCTCTCCACTGCGGATGTGCAACAAAGCTTTACAAATCGCGCTATTTCGCACCTGTATTTCGCTTCGTGGTGCTCTAATCCCAAAGTACAGTTAGAGTCTGTTAAAGCCCGATAATTTTGTCAGTATCTGTGCCGACATTTAGAAACTGGATCCCTTCAATCCTGTCTCTTTTCCCTGTGCAAAAATGGCGGCCCTGGCAGAAGTGCCGTGGCTCCGCCTCCCCCGCTCACCCCCGGCTCTCTGTCACTGCGCGCTCCGCCTCTGATCCGCGGGGTTTCAGGCGCCGAGTCAGGGGCGCGGCTGAAGAGCGAGTGAGGGACGAGAGAGAGATGAGGAGGGGGAGAGAGAGGGGGAGAGAGGGAGGGGTTCATCCACGGCAGAGCATTCTTTACAGCATACAGTCAAAAACATACGGACTCGCAGCCGCTGTGAGCACTAAAGCTGAGGCTCGGCCTAGCGAGATGATGCTAAAGAAGGAAAAAAGAATGGATTAAAAAATACTGCAGTTTAAGATTCATAGTGAGTCACTTATTAAATTTAGTGCATTTGCAGATGCTTTTATCAAATGAGGAATAGAAGCCAATCAAAAACTAAAAAGAGCAACAATATGTAAGGACAAATGACAAGTCTCCGGTTACCCTAACGCAGTACACGTACAAGGTATTATATATATATATATATAGATACGATATATAGATATATGATACACACACACTACCTTCAAAAGATGGGGATCAGTTAGAATTGGAATGTTTTTTTTTAAAGTCTCTTATGCTCATCAAGGCTGCATTCAATTGATCAAAAATACAGGAATCTGGCAAAATGTATGACAATATCAAATAATGGTCTATTTAATACCCTTAAAATATAAGTATTTCTGTGAGCCAAAAGCTGAATTTCAGGCATCATTACTACAGTATAAAGGGTGTCACATTGGGATACTTCGGAACATTCATGTATATATGCTGATTTCTTATCACTGTTGAAGACAGTTGTACTGCTCAATATGTTTGTGCAAATGTGATACATTTTTTAGGATTCTTTGAAAAATAGAAACTTGAAAAGAACAGCATTTATTTGAATAGAAATCGTTTCTAACAATAGACACTACGTTCAAAGTTTGGGGTCAGTAAATTGTATTTTTTTTATTTTTATAAATTAATACTTTTATTCAGCTAGGATGTGTTAAATTGATGAGGTGATAGCAAAGATTTATATTTTTTAGAAAAGATTTATATTTTGAATAAACGCTGTTCTTTTTAACTTTTTATTCATCAACGAATCAAAGAAAAAAGTATCACAGGTTCCCAAAAAAAATATTTTGGCAGCACAACTGTTGCCAATATTGATAATTCTAATAATAAATCAGCCTATTAGAATGATTTCTCAAGGATCATATGACACTGAAGACTGAAGTAATGGCTGATGAAAATTCAGCTTTGCATCACAGAAACAAATTACATTTTAAAATATAATAAAATAGAAAACATTATTTTATGTTGTAATAACATTTTGCAAGATTACATTTTTTTTTCTGTAATTTTGATCAAATAAAAGCAGCCTTGATGAGCAGAAGAGACTTCTTGAAAATATTACAAGTCTTACTGATCACAAACGTTTGAGAGTGTAGTGTCGTGTATATACAGTGGGTACGGAAAGTATGCAGACCCCCTTAAATTTTTCACTATTATATTGCAGCCATTTGCTAAAAATAATTTAAGTTAATTTTTTTTTCCTCATAAATGTACACACATCACCCCATATTGAAAGAAAAACACAGAATTGTTGACATTTTTGCAGATTGATTAAAAAAGAAAAACTGAAATATCAAATATCACTTAAGTATTCAGACCCTTTGCTGTGACACTATATATTTAACTCAGGTGCTGTCCATATCCTTGAGATGGTTCTACACCTTCAATTGAGTCCAGCTGTGTTTGATTATACATATTGGACTTGATTAGGAAAGCCACACACCTGTCTATATAAGACTTACAGCTCACAGTGCATGTCAGAGCAACTGAGAATCATGAGGTCAAAGGAACTGCCCGAAGAGCTCAGAGACAGAATTGTGGCAAGGCCCAGATCTGGCCAAGGTTACAAAAAAAAATTCTGATGCACTTAAGGTTCCCAAGAGCACAGAGGCCTCCATTCCTTAAATGGAAGACGATTGGGACGACCAGAACCCTTCCTAGAAATGGCCGTCCAGCCAAACTGAGCAATCGGGAGAGAAGAGCCTTGGTGAGAGAGGTAAAGAAGAACCCAAGATCACTGTGGCTGAGCTCCAGAGATGCAGTCGGGAGATGGAGAAAGTTGTAGAAAATCAACCATCACTGCAGCCCTCCACCAATCTGGGCTTTATGGCCGAGTGGCTGGATGAAAGCCTCTCCTCAGTGCAAAACACATGAAAGCCCACATGGAGTTTGCTAAAAAAAACACCTGAAGGAATCCAAGATGGTGAGAAATAAGATTCTCTGGACTGATGAGACCAAGATAGAACTGTTTGGCCTTAATTCTAAGCGAATGTGGCCGAGGGGGACAAAACCAGGCACTGCTCATCACCTGTCAAATACAATCCCAACAGTGAAGCATGGTGGTGGCAACATAATGCTGTGGGGGTGTTTTTCAGCTGCAAAGACAGGACGACTGGTTGCAATCGAGGAAAAGATAAATGCGGCCAAGTACAGGGATACCCTGGACGAAAACCTTCTCCAGAGTGATCAGAACCTCAGACTGGGCCGAAGGTTCACCTTCCAACAAGACAATGACCCAAAGCACACAGCTAAAATAACGAAGGAGTGGCTTCACAACAACTATGTGACAGTTCTTGAATGGCCCAGCCATCACTGGAGAGAACCTAAAAATGGCTTGTCCACCAACGTTTACCATCCAACCTGACAAAACTGGAGAGGATCTGCAAGGAGGAATGGCAGAGGATCCCAAATCCAGGTGTGAAAAACTTGTATCTTTCCCAAAAAGACTCATGGCTGTATTAGAAAAAAAGGGTGCTTCTACTAAATACTGAGCAAAGGGTGTCTGAATACTTAGGACCATGTGATATTTATTTCAGTTTTTCTTTTTTAATAAAATCTGCAAAAATGTCAACAATTCTGTGGTTTTCTGTCAATATGGGGTGCTGTGTGGACATTGAGGAAAAAAAATTAACTTAAAACTATTTTAGCAAATGGCTGCAATATAACCAAGAGTGAAAAATTTAAGGGGGTCGCCGGAATACTTGCGTACCACTGGATATAATATATTACAAGCACACAAGAAAAAACAAGTAGATAGAAAGCTTGTGTTTTTTTGTTTTTAAATAAAAGATAAAATAATAGAATTAGAATAGAGAGTGCTAGATTTAGAGGGGTCAAATGAAGATGAAAGATATGTGTTTTCAGCCGTTTCTTGAAAACATTTATGGACTCAGCTGCTTGGATTGAGTTGGCAGGTCATTCCACCAGGAGGGAATTATTAGTTATTATAATTATTATAAGAAACCCTCAACACAAGAGGACTTCCAAACTGAATTGAGTACTTGTTTTGTAGTTTAAACAATGAGGAAAAAGTGAACTTCAAAAACCAAGTTGATGCACTTAATTATCTGAGAAAAAAAATGTGTTGAAATAGCCCCCTGTACCCTTATATAGTGCATTATCTGATGGGACAGCCATTTGTAGTGGTGTCCAAAACCATAGTGGACATTATCGAGTGCACTCATTCAATCCCACAATGCACCTCGTCTTGCCAGAAGATGGCGCCATTCACAGCACTTCCACTGCACTCAGTGTCCGAATTCGCTTACTCGTATTTATTCACGCATTCAGTGAACTATATTATATGGAGTAATATAGGAAATAGTGAATGGGGGTGATTTCGGATACAGCCGAAGTGTTGGATACTTCATGCACTCAACTGTCACAGTTTTTCCACACTTAGCGGACTTTGATGTTGGATGACAAAATAACTTCGTACGCTAGAGTGCGTAGTGTATAAACACATATTTAGGGACACAACTGATGTTGCTAAGGTGTTCTGGATGGTTGATAAGTGGTCATGAGGTAGAAGAGTTCACCTGATATTTTGGTTTCTAAATATGGCTCGGGGCCCTCCTTCAGTATAAATCTATGGGATTTGTTTGCTCAACCACCAGGCAAAAATGCAGTTGCAAGTAATATAAGTAAGTCACATGATTTGAGGTGACATTCATGTCCTAGCACAAATGATGCATCCCAAAGTTTGTCTGAATCCCTAAACCTAAGGGTGTGTGGTAAGACTGGTCATGTTTGGTTTGATCTGAACAAACCCTGTGTGATTGCTTGTTGAGTGGGTCCTTTGAGTAAGGTCTTTGCACACTGAGTCCGAAACTTTCGTATGCGTTTTTTCATTTTTTTCTGTATTCGTCATCCTTTCCTATCAAAACGCTTACTACAGATGCGAAAACGCAGGGAATATGAACTGGTCCGAATTTTTTTTATGGACCCAGTGCGAAAGTTTCGGAGCTAGTGTGTAAACGTAGTGACACAAGGGGGTCGTATGTCCGATTTTTTCCATACGTTGTGCAAAACTTTTCGGACGCAAAAATTCGGACTCGATGTGCAGGAGACCTTAAGTGTGAACGCTGAATCCGAGCCCTGATGCGCACAAACAACGCGGCCGAGACCGCCCAAGGTGTGTTCACAAGTGTAGTTAGGATCCTGGTCTGCTTAGCGTTCACATTGGCATTTTTGACAGCGAACCTAAAGGCATAGTGATAGTTCACAACATGATTTGTCGGCTTGAATGACCAGTACTATTATACTATCATGACGGAACTCACCAAACACCACAAACAAAAGGTGCGGGTTTAGATTAAAGCCTGGGCCCAGTTCGAACTGATGAAACTATGACGCAACAAGGACCAAATAATTCTAAACAAACCAAAAACAGGAAGTAATGACCAGATGCGATGCTATGCGACATGATTTGACGATGTGGAACGAGCGGTGTATCCAAAACTAAATGAGCAGAGGGCAAACGTGGAGCAGAGAGGAGGTAAAGTGCCTTTTATGAGCTCTTCGTGAGTTCGCATGTGGTGAAAATAAAATCATAAGTACGTTTCAACGTCCAGCAGACGGCGTTAGGTGTATTCGACTTAGGCCCTGTCCCAAATGGAACACTTCATGTGCACTTTCGGTCTTGCGGGCTGAAAATGGCCGCCGCGTGCGTCCGTTAAGTCAAAGAATATAGAATACCCAAGACATGTCACTCATATAGTATTTAATGGGGAAAAATGCAATGCTCAATATAGCCGCTCAATCCCGGTTTGCTATAGAAAAAAAGTCAGCGTTCTGAGCATGCCCTGGCTGATCTAGCCTGATAATACGCCTTTTAGACTATTCGAGCAAATAAACAACACTTATGACCACAGTTGTTGTAAGATTTATTTGGTGATTTCAAATATGAAATTTAATTGTAAGCTTGGCGAGCAGTTTTTGAGAATTTGATGTTTCCCCATTCAAAAGATATAGGAGTTGCACTTGCATGCCCGAGAGGCGTTTCAAAGGGGGCTGCCGAGTGGCATGACTTGTCTTAAAGGGACTTTGGTTAAGTCCACGAGACCGTAGGGTGTCACATTCGTCATTTTAGCGTTCAGAAGGGTGCTCGCGAGCGCCCCCTTTGTGGCCGCTATGCGCCCTTGATGCGCACTTCTGCCGAGCCCGCACTGGGGCGAGCTCCGCAGTAGACTTCTACCCGACAGTCAAAGTGGCATTACATCACGAAAGTGCGGACTCAGAGGAAGGCCGCGAGGGTATAGGGTGCCATTTGGGACAGGGCCTTAAAGCGGCGCTGAGCAGACCGATCAGTGAACGGGTGCTTTGATGTCAAACACCGATCGCTCTGCGCAGCGCCCCTTTAAGTTGAACACAGCTTTTGTTTGGGGTGTTCGGTGAGTTCCGTCGCGAAATATACGTCATTCAATCCGACCAATCAGGTTGTGAACATATCACTACGCCTTTAGGTTCAGTATCTTTAGGTTCACTGTCAAAAATGCCAATGTGAACGCTAAGCGGACCAGGAACAAATGTATGTTTTTTTTTGTTCTGGACCAAACGAACCGAACTAAATAAAATTTGGTAAAAGGTTTCAATTATGCCAAGACCTTGTGTTTTGCTTCGATATCCGGGTGTTGTGGAATGATAAAATAACAATCTCACATTTGTATCTGCACATGTATGTAGTAAAATTTTATTTTTTATAGGTTCCTGAAGTGGAAGTCTAATCGTCAGCCCTATGTGCTTCCTTTTTTATGGAACCCCTTCCCCCATTATAAGTATCCGAATGTCAAAGCATATATGAAATAATAAGAGCTATACACAAAAATTGAGTGAAAACAAAGCAGAAGGCAGCCTACACAAGCCTATTACGGTTGAATACAAACACCTACTTGTGAGGCCCAAAACAGTAAATGGCTGCAAATCTGTTATGTAACCCTTTACACAAGTGCAGTGTTTTGTTTTTCCCTCAAGGTAACTGGAGTGAGATTCCCACAAGTATAAACACAAACATCTGCAGAGTGTTATGAAAAGGTAATATTTCCTTTGGCTGCGGACAGACCCACTCTTCTTTTTTTTTTTTGTAGTTCTTTGATTTATTTTTTAAATTTTGTTAGATCGCTTCAAATCTAGTCTCTCAAGTTCACGCTGAGATATAATGCTCATATACACAATACAAAATTAAGAGTGGATTGTTGTCCTTTATTATTTTCTGGTAAACTAATACCATATTGTTGCACGGGTCTCCAAATGTTGCTCTTCAACCAGACGGCTTCATTCGAGCAACTCACCTACATACAAACACCCTCCCCCATACTGAACTGGATCTCGAAACCGCATCCTCCTGCGCATGCGCAGTCTGTGCTACAAAACCAACCACTAGCAGTTGTCCACACAGAAGAGCTATGCAACGCAGAGTGGAGAAACACGGCGAGACAAAGCAGAAAACTGCGATGTGACACGCGGACCATCGAATTTGTACAGTTGAAAGGAAAACGAAAGTAAAGAGATAGTTAAACCGAGCTGTTGTATCGCCTATGCAAGTCAAATCATCTTCAGGTTTTAATTTGAGACGTTGAGATTATAGATGGCTATTAAGACGGGCTACAATTCAACCCGTCGTGGAGCTAGGGTATTATTTGAGTGTCGCTATCGTTCATTTTGTTACGCTTTCAAAATGGCGATTTTCTCCGCTCGTCCCCCTCCCTGCCCTTCCTGAATAGAATGAATGACATTGCCCTTGACCAATAGTACGCTTATTGTCCGGTTTCCTCGGCGCTGATTGGCTACAGATGACATAATCGGAATTCCATATGTGGGCGGGCTCTGAGCTGCGAGGGGAGAGCGGCGCACCCGGAGATCCGACAGTGTTTGTGGACGACAGTAGGGCGCCATTAACTCCAAATCTCATTAACCATTTGATTTAACGTTACTTGAATCTCAGCGGATCAGCGTTTTAGAAGAGCCCTTTCTCGGAGTTGGTTTATATACAAAATTAGTTCGTGTCGCGTCACAAAAATCGCAAGAAGATGGCGGCGTCGATACTCCTCGCAGCACTGCGCTGGGCGCGGCGGGTCACGGGCTCTCCAGAAAACATCGCTGTGCCCAAAACTGGATTCAGCTCCTTGAGACTACGCCAACAGCCGTGTGCTTTAAAATGCACGCTGACGACTAACAACCTTAATGTGCTTTAATCGCCGCAAACACCGGGAATATCGGAAAGTAGTGTTTTGGATGCTCCGTGGTTCGTTTCAAAGAAGCGGTTATTAAAACGATTCGGCGACTCTCCTCCTTTTGCGTCATGACGTAGTTACGTAGCCCCTAACAACAGTTGAAACGGCATGTGTGTGGACACACCTGGCTGCACAGGTTTTGCCTATTAAGAGTCATATTTTTTAACAGCCGTGTGTGTTGTAATATCACATCTTGTGATTAAGTAGTTTGTTACAATCAAGTTGAGTAAAATTGTATCTATTTGTCAACTCGGTTACATGTGCGTGTTAATAAAACTAAAACTACCATGCAATTAAGAATCTTGGAACCAGTTCAGCAATAACCTTTAATCGAGAACTGCTAGGAATTAACCGTTGAAAAGATAAAACAACCTAATCAAAAATCAATGTTGGCTGGCAGTGCCAAGTTGTTACATTTTTTTTTTAAATATTAATATCTTGTGTGTTTTGGGAATTCGTAAAGGTCAAGCTGCTATTATGAGAGAGATATTATGTTAAGAAGTCAGAACATCGTGTATTACGCCACAATAACAGCCGCTTATGAGCTGAGGGATGGGCGATACCACTTATTTTGTTTTCGATACGATACCGATATTTTTCAAGGCAGTATCGGCGATATCGCCAAAATGTATCTCTCTTTATTTATTCCTTCTCTTTCTAGCTTGTACTTATTTGAACAATGTCTAAGAACTTGGTATTACAACCACTTCTTGTGTTTGTTGAGCTTTAAGAAGAACACTTGTATCCCCCAATTGAGTCGCTTTGATAATAAAGCGTCTGCGAAATGAACTAAAGTAAATATCGATTCGATACTTCTGCACTAAACTTTTAAATTATGAAATGTATTAAATTACTAAAGAGTAAAATGGGTAATGATAAGCACTTAACTTTGTTTAAAACGCATTTTAACATTCAATACGCCTTAATTGTAACTTATTAGGTTATATTTTTGTTTACACTTGGTTCAAATGTGTTTTTTGTTTACACATGATTAAAATCTACAAATACTACAGTGGAACTACGGTCACTTTAGTAAAACCATGGTTCATTTCATAAGGGACTGCCAGTGACAGGCTGTTGCATGCATAAAATGCAACCTTTTATTGACGGTGCATGATTTATATTAACATTACAGAATAAAACATGATCAATATTATCTTTCAACGTTCAATTTAAATAACTGTAATTGCACAAACTATGTAGGCTACAATTTCAGTTGGTTTATTGTGAAATAACTCGTCCGTGTCCTACTGGTAAGTTAAATAAAATCACTGGTAAATAAAACGCACCTTAGTATTGATATTTTTAGTTTGAGTATCGATACTTCGATACTCGCGTCAGTATCGATATATCGTTACTTTGGATCGATACGCCCATCCCTATGAGCTGCAACAAAGGGACTGGAGCGCGCATGTCTTCTTTCGGTGCTGATCAGGAAACGAGTCGTGTGCAGAAAACGTCCCGGCTGAGGTCTCACATCGGCGTTGTGCGATGCCACAATGCCTTCCGAAGTAATCTGTTTCTCGCGCTCGTTAAAATGGATGTTAGGTAACGTCGTGGCTTTGAGCTGCATGATCTGCTCGCTTTTCCCATTGATCGTGTTTCCTCAGCCGCCATGTTGTCGACCCCACGCCTCCCCTGCGCTGCTCGGGGGATGATGATTAGTAAATGGCGTATTGAATGGAGGTTTTTTTCTGTAAAGCGCACTGCTCAGTGAGTTTTTTCACCATTAATAAAGTCTATTAAGCTCAATTTTCCAAGCAGTTTTGTTGCTAACATTGTTTTAACTTAGTTAGTAGCCTATGTTTGTGCATTACATGATCTACGAAATTGTCGTCTTCGTCCAAGTGCATAGTATATTGCAACATGGTACAGTTTTAAAATTAAATATCATTATTATAATGGTTAGTCAAGTGCAGGGTTTTGTATCAGGTGGCTGAAACACCCAATTGAAATGACCAACTTTAACCCTATACAGCCTTCTGTATCATATTTTATTGGACTATGATTTGTGATCATGTGATAATTAAGGCCTAGAAATGAATGTATCAGTTCTAAAGGCCGGAACTTATCAAACATGATCAAAAAAAGTGCTGAAAAACCTGTTCTACAACAATCCAGATTCTTTGGTGAGAAGCAAAACCCCATATTGAGAGATTAGAGTGATATTTACATGTTTTATTTAGTAGTCTGCTATATTGTTATAAATATCTCATTGATTTACATTACAAGATATCAGAATTTCATCTAATGTTTTGGCCACATAAATAACATCTATACCAAACTGCATATTTTTGCTTAGTATGGGCCTCTGAGTAAGACTGATGTGTTTTTTCTTCGAGTATGAGCACCACGTTTACTTATATACTCTATGGGCCATAAAAGCCTAACATATCAAATATGAAACAAAACATTTTCTTTTTTTTTATTTAATTTAGTAAGGAGGTTCAATGAACTATTCCATTTTAAAAAAATAGACTATTCTGACTATTATTTATTTTATATGTCAGGCTTGATAACCTGTAAACTGTTTTTTTTTCATTAAAGAACTGTTATTATATTTAATTGCCAAACATACAGTTTTGAAACATATATAATCACAGGATTAGTCGTATTTAATTATGTTATTCTTCTGACACTCCTAGTCTCTCCCAGCCCTTTGAATATTGTCTTGGCCACTAGTCCTCTGAGTCAAAGACAGAGTAGTAGAGAAAATGTTGAGATTTATTGCTGTTTGTGCAAATAAAGTACTATTACATATATAATGATTACTCGTCTCCTGTGCCCTGTTTTCATAGTCTGAATTAATACAATTCTGTAAATACAATTTCCTAAACATTTCTTCATGTAATGCATACAATAAAATAAATGCAAATAAAGTACAATAAAATTGAATTGCACAGAGTGAATTTGAACATAAACATTACATACACCAATGACTTCAAATATACTTTTACGAACTAATAATTGTAGGTCCACTAAAGAAATAAATGACACAATTTAGTACTTAAATTTATATGAAGTTAATTGGAAAAACTTAATTGATACATTTTAACACTCGTGTTTTATGTTTATTTAATTTTTTTTGGAAACACCGGGGGCAAGTTCAAGCTCAAACCGGTGTGCACCTTTTTGCTACGGTTTCCGGTTTGAACGACATGTTTCCTGGAGACGGTGTGCAACGGGGTTTGAGATGCGTTTTCTCTTGTTTGGTGGGTGTGTCAAACATGTCAGCCCAATCAGCAGCAACATGTATGTAAACCACGCGGTATTAAAGAGACAGCTCGCACAATGTAATTAACATCCAAATAAATTCACAAGAGCAAGTATATTGTTTGCACATGTTTATTTACATTAAAGGCAAAATAACTGAAATAATAAGAGCACAAGTATAGATCTGGAACTTGTCTAAATATCATTTAGTAATTGCAATGTCTTCTGGTAAATATCCTTTCCTTAGGAAGGTGTGCTAGACACTGATTAATGTAACATAAAAATACATATTTATATATTTTGCTATTGTATTGTGGAGTGACACTTTCATAAACTTTTCTATACCCCTCTGATTATATAATGGTAAATATTACAATATCTTAGCACAACAACAGTGATCAGCAATAATGATAAGCCTAATACTCACAATAAAAATAATAAGGTCATATAGATCATAACACAGTCTCGGAAGTAAGAAGTGGATTATCCTTCACCTGAAATGTTGTCTTTTCATCCGAATGCGAGGCAATGTTGGATCACAATAATTAGGAACCACAGATTCCACAAATCCCTTCATTTGATTGGAATGTTCTCTTTTATTCTGGACGGCAATGGCAATGACTGTAACATCGAGCGTATTTTGCAGTATTAAACACGTATTTATACCGATTTCATCAGGCTCCGGAAATTCTTCAAAAAGAACACAAAGAATGGCCTTCTCAGCTGCCATAGTTGCAACTCTTCAGAACAGGGTGTTCAGCGCATCACCGTTTCCGTTTAAAAAACGTTTTGCACCGTTTTGTCGGGGCTGAAACGCAGAACTAGTCGCTTATTTTCTCAGTTGGTATTGGCGCCCCCTCTAGAGCGCAGGACAGGAGTAGCATTAAAAGCCTGTATTAAGTGACAATCACGGAGCTCGTTCTTAAGCAGGTCAAAGAAGAAAAACAGCCGCTGCAACTTAAGGTGACATTTAGCTGTCTGGTCACCGCAGCTCATCCGAGCCAAAGCCATTTTAAAAACAGAGTGGTGGCACAAATATAAGCATGTCTTCTCTCAGGAGGACGGCGGGTGTCCTCCGAACCGGCCTGCAGCTCTTCAGACGTGGACCTCAGCAGATGACCGTCAGAAAGTGAGTGTTTATGAGCAGGACGCTAACAGGCTAAACGTGCTGCTTCAGTACAGTCAAGTCTGTAGTTTGGTTCTTGGAAAGTCTAAATAATACGTAAGAGTTTAGCCAGATTTATAAGTTAGGAATTAGATAGCGGGATATAACTATAGAGTAGAGGTTAGAAGTGGTTACCCTGGTCGTACCATAGTACATGTAACGTTAATACCATAGCACTGAGTGTTTCTATTTTCACATACAATGGTATTTGCAATGTACTCCAAAGTACAAGGTCTAAAATAGTTTTTATAGGTATTACTATGAGACTTGTCATAACATGCTCATAACATACAATAAAATGTTTAAAAAAAATGTTAGTACCACTGTACTTTGTAAACGTAGTTAATTGCATTAAGGGTCTAATAATGAAGTTTATTATAAATTCAAAAAAGATAGGTCCTAATATGATGCATTTACTATTACTTAAAAGATAATTCCTTATTTCTTTTTACTTGTTTGTCCAATGCGGATAAAGGTTTAAGCTTTGTAAGAACAAGAAAATAAAGAATTTGTAAAAATGTGAATGTGTACTTTAAAAATGAATGTATTACAGAAATAATGTAATATAATAGATTTGAAAAAATCTAATTTTATGAACAATTTATTCATTTTAATTATCGTAGGTTTTTTTTGTTTGTTTATAAATATCCATATATATTTGTTAAGCTTGTCAGTATCAGCACATATCATGGTTTGTAGGACCATGGGTTTGCATTAGCACTGCTAGCCATAAAATTTCACTTACGTACTGGTAATCTTTCTGTCGGCTGTGTTTTAGGGCAGGAGGCGGCGCTCATATTGAACCCCAATACAGACAATCTCCTCAGCTCACCAGGAACCAGAAGTTTCAGGCAGAGCTGCTCAGCGGCGCCATGTGGTTCTGGATCCTGTGGCACATCTGGCACGATCCAGACGCCGTACTGGTGAGTGGAAACTGCATCAAAACAGATGAGCAATGGGATTAAATGTTACCGTTTTTAGCCATTTCATAATAAACAGACTAACAGCCACTTAACTATATTGTCTCTTTAGGGTCATTTCCCATGGCCGGACACTTCAGCGTGGACAGATGAGGAGCTGGGAATCCCACCTGATGATGAAGAGTAGATTCACCCCCAACAACCCAATGTACATATGTGTAACTCATTTACATACAAGAGAAATAGCTTATTTCCTCAGTGCAGTTACCTGGGGTTGACAACAAGCGTGCACGACTGCTATTTCTCTTCTCTGCTTTGCATTCGCAGATGTGCACCAGATCACAAAACCTGCACATTTTCTGTAGAGGAAGCTGAAAGTTCCTGTTATGTATATGGACTTATTATCAAGTCTAACTGTTAAAGTTGCATTATAAAATAAAGAAATAAAAGCCATCAACACTTCAATTAGTCAGTAGAACAGTGTTTTATCACTAAACATTTGGTAAAGGGAAGGGGAAAACAGTGTGATCTACAAAACATTTCCCTCATCTTATATATACATTGCACTGGAGAAAATCCATCACATCCAAAGAGAACTCTGGGAAATTTTGAAGAGGAGGAATAGAACACAGCATTTGAAAACACAGTGACGTTAAAACGTTAAAGTCTATACCACAGTCGAAAATGGAAATGAATGCTGGAGATGAATAAATACTGTACAATTAATGCGTCAAAAGAAACCTGTCTGAAGACCAGCTCGATTGATCAGATATGAAGGAGATGAGCGGTTGCCTTCAGAAAGCTGAAATTTACAAAGGGTGCTCGTCTATATTAAGGTTAGTGAGTGGGAACAGAGGAACATTTTTTCATAAAACACGTGCGCCCGAGCACACCTCAAAACCGTAACAAAGCCTGAGTTTTAGCAGTTATCAAACTCAAGTCATCCAAAATAGTGCATTTGCTTTTCGAGCCAACAGACCTCTTACACAACAATCAAGACTAGCTGATCAAAATCTGTCGGTGCTGCTCTATGCACAAAGTCCAACATTTTTTTTAAATATACTGTACAGCGGGACACGATTTTGTTCTGAATCTGGAATTTACGTCCACCAGACAAAAAAGAAAAGTAAAATTATTGGGAATACATACATTTGTTGGCAAATTTGTGGAAACGAGTATAAAATGAGATTGTATGACAGTGCTGGTGATGAATTCATAGATGTCACCTGTTCGATGTTCCCTGAGAAAACGTTTCATAGCCTCTCTAAGAAATTCACACACAAGCACCACTTTGTTGTTGTTCCCACTTAAATTCTTTTGTCCCGTTTCAACAGGTCATAAAGACAACATAAAGCAACATTATTCAAACAAACTCAATTTGCACTAATATTTTAGAGGTAAATTTAACAGGTAAAGTCATTCAAATTTCTTTTAAGTAGCATTAAATGTGTTAACTACAAAATCCATAAAGCTGAACCTAAACCTCTCATTCCTCTGGAATAGGTAACATTCAAAATGATACTCCTATTTACAAAACTATCCAATGCAAAGGGAAAAACAGGAAACTCAATGCAATATAAATCCGTATATCTTTGAAATTAATAAATAAGCTGTTCAGTCAACAAAATATTTTAAAACGAACAAACATAAATTATGCAGAATGAGCGAAAGATCATTGTCAATCACGTGACAAGCATATTTAGTCCTGGCAAACTACACCACATACACTTATATTTGAGAGGCAGCGCTCCAGGATGCAGTACCTCTCTCTGGCCACTGGGTTGTGACAAAGGCAAATTAATGCGTGGCAACGTATTTTCCTCAATTTTCCCAGTGTGAAAGCAATATTTCGTTAGCTTTCGGAATTAAAAAATAAATAAAAAAGGTTAACAACATCTGATGCACCTGCAATACAAGGATTGCCAGACTAGCAATGTAAAAACATCTTTTAAATCTAATGTTTTGTTTTTACAAAATGAGAAGAACTTGGAACGTTTTATATTTAAAAAAATACCCCAGAATATTCCTTTAAATCGCCTATTTATGTCCACCCAAGAATAAATGTAGTATAAACGCTGTTAAATCAAAGAAAATCATGTAGTTTTTTTTATCTTTGCCACTTTTTGATTTCTTTTGATGGCTGTACTGTTATGACCAATACTTTCCACTATGAGAGGACTTCCTGTGCATCCTAAAAGTACGGCCCACTAAATCATCAATACATCACTCACCGCTGTACAATTATTGCTAAAAGGGGCAGAGGGGACTGGAGAAGGATTTTTAAATGTTCAGCACCATTTCCAAAGCTCACACATCAGCCTGAGACAATCAAAGTAGAGAGAAATAGGCAGATTGATAATGACTTGAGGGGAATCCGAAGACCAGTGTCGGGCTGTAGAGGGCTAGGAAGATGTCCTTAGCCTGCTATGGAATGCCGAGAAGCTTCCATAGGACACTCATGCTACAGATGTGCTCGATAAGACGCTAGGGTCCGTGCGCCGAGGAGAGGAGAGGCCTCAGCCCGTGATACACACTTGCGGCTCGTTTTCCTACACGCTGCTCTCTGGACCTCCGACCATCCGTTTCTGTGCTTCCTCTTGAAACTTTTGGCTCTTAATGTTGAAATGTTGTCCAAAGTAAAGCAGTTTTTCCCTGCGCTGATGGAGACCATAGTGTTGTATTTTTGTGTTTTTGAATGCAAACCCTGTCACCTAAACATGCACAGTGAGTAAGAACTGTGTGTGTGTGTGTGTGTGTGTGTGATAATAGTCCCAGCGTATAAAGAAAAGCAGCTGTGTTGATTTATTACACGTCATCATGCTACAGGAATAAGCCTTTATGGCGGCTCATTTTCAATATCTTCCCAAGCCTCTGTTTAGTTGTCGCCTGTCCTTTCTTAGGACGCTTTCCTGCAATAAAACCACAAAAACACAATATAAGCAAAAGCTTTCAAGTCAATACCAGCCCTTCAGCAGTAATAGTTGCAAACATTACTATTACCCCAAGAACATACATTTTTGGAGTGATTTTGTGAACTTTTTTTCCCCCAAAAATGTTTCATGGTAACGTAAAAAACGTCATAGAAGTAGAAGGTCAATTATACTCTATATCATATAGTATTCCATATATATATATAGGTACATGTACGTAATACTAATAATATTTTTTTTTTTTTTTTCAAAAAATCCCCCCTTTTTTTTTTTTTAAAAAAGGACTCGTTTAAAATAAGCAATAAGCGCCCAGAGAAGCCCGCTGGGGTACTCTTAGTGAATTTATCAACAATTAAGGAGCGTTGTTATGGCCCATGTGACGTCCACGCTGGAAGCTTAAATTCACTGCATAAACCACGGCTTACACGCCCGCCGGATTATTCAGCTTTATAACAACGGTTATTCCATATACTTAGTAGGTTTCACAAACAATAAAACAGGAGCCCAAATAAGTGTAATGCAATGCATATTAATAAAAACAGCTATTCTTCCCCAACAATGCCTAGTTCCTCAGCACTCAGAATGTGGTTGCAACTAAGGGGTTGACGGAGACAACACACAAATGATAAACAAATGGTGTGTGTTCTCTGAGAGTATTTCCAACCAGCCCTTTGACGTGGCTCAACGCAATCAGCAACCCAGCGACCCCGGGACACTATAACAGGTTTTATAATGTGCAACATACTTAAATGTATTTATTGTATTTCAAATGATATTTAAAAACCTTTATACCATGTTAAAGAAAAGTTTTGACAAATTTAATGACTCTAAAAATGTCATGTGGTGCAACCATCAAGTAAAAAGTAACACATTTTCTTTACAACTTGAATAAATGTGTGCACAACCTATTTTCAAATGTCCCTTCATCATTATTCTAAGGCCCAAAAATAAATGTAACAAATATCATAATTTTCCACAACATTTTTTTTTTTATATATATATATATATATTATATAATATATATATATTCATTTACATATTAGTCATTTAGCAGAAGCTTTTATACAAAGCGACTTACAAATGAGGACAATAAAAGCAGTCAAAACTAACCAAAGAGCAACAATATATACCTGTGCTATTGAGCCCGCCTGAATAAAATAAGACGACCCCCCTTTTTCCGATGTTATTACCTATTGAAAAAAAGAGGGCCTTTTTAAAACCAAATCTTGTTTTTTCTCAGTTAAACACATTTTGTCTTTAATTATTTTCATATTGCATATTTTTTTCCTATTTTAATTTTTGTTTTGAACGTATGGTAAAATGTACCAATAATCACATTTAAAAAATATAGACTTTTTGATATACCATAAAAAACAACAAAAAAAACTAAAATAGGTAGCCCATCTGAATTAGGACATTAGTCTATCCATCTAATAGTAGCCTACCAAAAACTTATTAACAGTAGAAGTTAAATCTTACCTGTAGTCTTCAAATCTGGGTACTGTCTTACGTTTTAAAATCACAAAGCGAGTTTGGTCCCATCAGGCTAACGTGACAGTCACGACTCAAGCAGCTGTAAGGTTTTCTTATTCTTTGTTTTTTACTAAAAAAAAACAAACAAAAAAAAATCGCAACCCCCCCCCCCCCAAGTCTTTACAACATTGAGATCACATTACGTATTTTCATAGGGCACACTTGTTTTAAGGCCCGTATTTGGCCCGCCACCTATTGTTGTGCGCGTGTGTATTTATGACATGTCAAAGTCTAGAACCCTGAATTGAATGACGACCGCCAAGTTTTTTTTAAGATGTATTTCCCCCCCCCCCCCAGACAAAAAAAACATACAGTTGCTAATTCCAGGTCAATTACGGCTAAATAGATAATGACAAGTCTCGGTTTCTCTCACAATAGTATAGTTAGAGTATTAAAATATAGTTTCTAAAACCAACTTTCTTTTTTTTTTACTTTCACATTTTTATTCCAGATAAAATATAGTATTCAACAAAAATCTATTTTTAAGGTCAAAGATATAGATTTTCGATACACTGTTATGAGGGGTCAGCAGAAACCGTCCTCCTATATATCTGATTTTTGGCAAATACAATTTTTCTTAATAAGAAATAACAATAAAAGATTATTATTGTTGTTTTCTTACTATTATTTTAATTTTTTATCCCCGCCCCCAAGCTAATCAAAAAGTGAGTCAGCCTTACCTTTAGTGGCTCTCGGTTAGCTGATGGAGACGTGTGTGGGGGTTGAGGGGCTGTTTGTCTTTTGCGAGGGGTGGAGGCCGGAGGAGAAAGTGAGCTCTACCTATTATATGAATATTCCTCTCGAGACTCATCCTCTCCCTCTGAGAGCTGCGAGAAGAGGCGTGGTCTCCGCCGACAGGGTCACATGCTGTCCCACGTGTCACTAGCTGCTGTTGTGTACTGCCTTACTGCCATTACCTGACTGGACCACCAGTGCCCTGCTGTAATAATATCGCCACCCCCTTGCTCTGCTGACTGCGGACACAGCCAGCCCCGGCCATAGCCGCCATGCCCTGAATGGCCCTATAGCTCGTGCTCTCGCTGAGGTAGCCGACGTTCTCTTGTGGACCACGACTTTTTTTTTTTTTTTTTTTTTTCAATTGGTCCAAATGCGACTTAAAATGCAGCCCTTTTAAAACGCTGTCCCGTTTCTCAGAGTGTGCTTTAAAATGAAGCGGCAGCCGTACGTTTTAGCGATTGCTTAATGGTCGGCCCCGTTTGCCCGCACCGCATAGATGCTCCACAAAATCCCTGAAGTCTGCTGGCTTCCTCCATCCTCTTCTCCAAGAACACTCTTCCCGACTCGAGCATTTCTGTTCACCGAAAGGGGTGATGAGAGGATTAGGTATGACGACAGTATGATATGCCATTTAACCAAGTGCTTTATGCTCCTGGGCGAGCATTAATTTGGACATCATCAGCCACCTCAGCAGAATCTTTCTGCCCTTCTGACTCGGGAAGTCACTGCTCTGAGACTCATACCATGATGGCGACTCTGCCGTCCTGAGTTCTGTACTGCACAGTTTTAGACCTGCACAAAAATAAGACGATGAGTCAAACAAATCTCCTTTTACATATATAACAATCACTATAACAGAAGCATATATTATGCTTTTTATGGCTCAGGTATTTGAAGCATTCGTTGGGAGAAAACTGGAGTTGCGACATCCTCTACAGATCCGATAATTCCACGTGAATTGACTGGTTCTGATAGTGTTACCAGTGTACTACTGCAATTCATCCTCTCGCCCTCCTTCTTTTTTCACTTTGTCTCTGTGGGCCCACATCAGAGCCCGCCTTTCAAATTTGATGGTTCCGTGACTTGATGATACTGCAACATCTTCCACTCCACTCTCTTGGACGGCCCCCACATAAAAATTCTGATAGATTCACCTCTCCTAGTGAGGACGCCGACTGCGACACACTTCTATCATGAGATGTTTAGAATACAAAAGCGCCTTAAAAAAAAAACATTTTATTACTTTAATGAATACATCCCAATAAACAAATAATAATATAAATAGAAAACACAATTTTATTCATAATACATCAATATAAGCCTATACACTCCCCATTCAAAGTTGACGCGTATGCTAAGATTTTTAATAATATTTTTTTTTTAATGTTTTTGAAAGAAGATTCTTCTGCTCACCAAGGCTGCATTTTTGAGCAAAAATACAGTAAAAACAGTAATATTATGAAATATTATTACAATTGAACTGTTTTCTATTATAATGCATTTTAAAAAGTAATTTATTCCTGTGACGGCAAAGCTGAATTTCCAGCAGCCATTAATCCAGTCTTCAGTGTCAAGTGATCCGTTCAGAAAATCTATACTAATTTTTTTTTACTTCCGATCTTGCTGCTCAAGAAACATTTCTTATTATTCCCGTTGCTGTGCTTAATATTTTTAGGGAAAATCATGCTACATTTTTTTTTTTCAGGCTTCTTGATAGACCAAGAAATATACTTATAATATATAATATACTATAGCTAGCATATACTATTAATATAGTCGATAACCTATCTATTATAGATATATATATATTTGTGTAACGATGTAAAACTTTTACTGTCACTTTTGATCAGTTAGTGTTATCCCTGATGAATTAAAAACATAACTTTTTTTTTTTTTTTTTTTTTTATCTTAAGAGATAAAGCTAGTATAAAGATCTACTAGTCATAATCGAAACTATATCACGCCAAGAATTAAGAGGTAGAAGTGGGGGGGATCACAATACCAAAATTTTAGTTGTCAATATACCAATACAAGTTAAATAATACAGATGTCTACAAGTTAAAAGAAAACAATGGCATGGAATTTTGCTTCAAAATAATATTCAAGTAATATAGAAACAAAGAAATGTCTAATTTTTTCTTATAATGTCTAATAACTTTCTTTTACAAATAATGTTCAATTACTGTAAAAACAGTTTAGTTATTATTAACATTATTAAGATTAATATTGCTGTACAATTACCAGTATGATTGTATTTTTGAAGGACAGCTAGTGTCCAATAGATAGACAATCTAATGTCAAAAAACAAGTGAAGCTACCAGGACCCTCACCGCATAATTTTGCCATTACATAGCACCAGGCGCAGGGCGTTGTCATGACTACCCTCAACAGCTACTGCAGACACCGAAGACACTTTCTTGAACTTGCCATTCACTTTGGAGCTGAAGGCTGGGTCCTGTTACAAGAGACGAGAGGTGCTTATACGGGAAATGGATAATAATAATAATAATAATTGCATGCTGCTAAAGCAGTGAACATATCTAATATCAGGGTGAAAATGTCCTCTACAATCAATTGATAGCATTGCATTACAGTCATATGATAAGGAATGATAAAGCCTAATAACGCTATGGAGAACCAACAAGAAACTTGAGCTTAATGCTACAGTGCATTATGGGAGGGGGGGGCACACTCACCTCCTCAAGAGGCCCGACCTCCAGTCTCTTTAATACCTCCAGTGTGTGAAGCTCCAAGACATCCAAGTTAGAGGGCAGTTTGTGCGACCCCATTGTAGTGATGATGTCTCGTAGCGGGGAGACGAGCTGTAGCCGCCTGTACCTGATATCCTTTCTCCAGTGATGAGTGTGTTAAAGGCCACTCAGCACTTCCCTGAGATTTTTCAGCTTTAGTTAGATCATCTGTTTAGAGAATAATCACCAACCAATCAATTAAACTTCTTGGAGGAGCTGCTTTTCCATAAAACATTGTATTCTTAAAAACATTTTAAGAATATTAAATATATTTTACATTTTATAAAGGGAGGGGTTGCGGGGTAGATCTTATAATCGAGAAGTAGTTATGACATAAATTTTCCTTCGATTTATTCTCTTTTTATTTTTCGTGCACAAATCGCATGCAAATAAATACGACCAGGCCTGTATGTTGATCATCCTGTGTGTTTTGGCCGTACAAGATACTTGCGCCCCCACAGCTTAAGTCTTTGTGAGTTTATTTCTTATTATTATTAATTTTTATGGTTTCAGCACAACAATTTGTCCAGTCGTGACGTGCCAGTCGTTAAGTGTGTTGTGTAGTGGACTGACTCAGTCATTAGGTTTATGCTCCTCTCTGACTGTCAAAAGACTAGAATCTGTTCCAGTCGATGGAAACAGTCATTAAGTGCGTTCAGAGTTCAGTCTTAGAATGTTTCAACTAGTCGTGTAGTGTGTCCCCAGCACCCTTACGAGGCATGGCACCCAAGTACTAAATCCGCATTCGGAATAGGCCACGAAAAGCCAATACAAGCCGCAAATATCACGCGAATGCCCCTAAGCGGACATTGTTTAGGCCTCTGCTGCGACGTAGTAGTCACATTTAAAGTACATACTAATTTCACTAATCACAATGAAGATAGCTAAGATAGATGACTGCACTGAATGTCGAAGGTTTGAGTGCCGCACAGCATCCTGCAGCGTCATTTGACCAAATATTTTGCCATTTAAAATCAGTACCGCCACTCCCTGTACACCAAATGTGCGGCCCAGTGATCGCTCGAATTCGACATGAAAGCTAAAAAAGCCGCAGCGCACATTCAAAAGCGATCTCCCTGATGTCTGCAAATTAATACAATAAATTACCCAATATAATGTGAGACAACGCAAAGCATTGCCAACTTAGTTGTCTCACGTCACAAAGTTTTTCCATAACCATTCCTTAGGGCAGGGTGTCAAAACATACGGCTGCGGCCGAACAGGGCCAAGACAAGAGGTGTCCAATCCGGCCCGCAGGATGATTTAAACAATATTATAAAATAATAAATAAAACAATTTTGAAAATTAAATAAAGTGTGTTTGCTACAATATTTTACTTTGAATTTAAAGCGGAACAAATGGCTCATTTATTTACATTGATATTACGCCTCGGGATTCGGGACACCTAACATGCGCGTTTTAAAGCGGCGCCAGAATCTAGATCAGCACGAGGATAATATGATGATAGCTGCGTTGTAACTGATGCTTGTGGGGCAATTTTCTGGTGATTTTAAAAAGGTCCAAAAGAAGAAATTTGACCTGGAAGGGCGGACAGGCTATTTAAGCAGAAATGGAAAGAAAGTAATCTCAACGCCGACAGGTATGTATAATCACAACTCGTGGCTGTGGTAAATGTGTGCAATATTAAACGACACTGTGACGCACTGGACAGGTTCGCATGGAGAAAGTAAATGAGCGAGGAGTGTGCGATATTTATTGTGTTCTAATATCCTAACTGTTGTTTTAATGATGTGCGAGCTGACATTTTGTAACTTTGCAAAAAAACAAACAAACACATCATGAGAGTTTCAGTGCCGGATGAAGGCTATCAGTTTACAATATAATTCAATATATGGGGGCAAAAATAAAATGCCCTGTAAGAAATGTAGTTTTTAATATTTCTGTCGTGATAGTTAAGTAATGTCTAACTATATCAAGAGTGTTGCATTCCCGAATGTCAGCGCGATCGCAAATGAATTGATTTTATATAACAGCTCAACAAACAAGATGCTAGTATTAAGTGTGTTATATTAGTCACAATGCTGTCTGTTTATCTCCGTTTTGGCAAGAAAAAGCCGAAGTAAGACCAATCGTGTGTCTCCGAGGCAGCACTGCGTATTAATCTGCGTTTTTGAACAAATTATTTGAGTCAATGATTCAGTGGCCCATTCATAAAGACAATCACTAGCTTAGTTTCCAAACGAATCGGCTGTTTTGAATGAATGAGTCAATGGATCACTCATTAAGACGGAGACTTGCTGCCACCTACTGGCGGCTTTAGTGTCATATTTATTTATCCATGACAATCAACCAAGGTGCTATCTCAAAAACACACTCTTCAAAATATGGTAATTATATAAAAAAATAAAAAATAAAAGAGAAGAGAAGACATTTTGTGTCAATATTGCACACCCCTAAAATAACCAAGCATCATCTTTAAAAAAAAGTTGTCCTAAGATTTTTTTTAAATTATATTGTAGTTTGTATGGTTAATATTAATGTAATTGTGAGCAAACTAGGGTTTAACAAAAGGTAATTCGGCCCGCACAAGGGGACATTTTCTCCGATCCGACCCTCAACCTTAAATGAGTTTGACACCCCTGCTTTAGGGGCTCTATAAAATGCGTCGTTTCCTTTCCGAACACAGTATTCAGCTTCAGGGACATCCCTAGTTCTCATAACATTGCAAAGTGAACATCGAAATAAAAAGCAGTTTATGTCTAAAGACCTGTGAATTTTGGTCACATCACCCATTCAAAACCACTCAGCTTCTTCAGGCTCGTCTTACCTCCAGGTAGCGGATCTCCGTGGTCAGAGCTTTAATGAGACTGCTTGGCCTGATATTGTCTGGAACCTCACTGTTGGGTTGAGTTAACTGCAGAGGAGAAACAGAGAAAATGAGCATGTAACAACAGCCACAGGAGTTTTACTATAAAAACAATGACATAGAAAAAGCGGACATTCTCTTACCTCCCTCCTCAGCCACGTCTTCAGTGATGAGATTAAAGCTTTCACCCCGTCCACTAGATAACCCCGAGGTTGACATTTATCCTCCCGCAGCTCTGAAACACAAACATGTTTCACTCTGAATCTTCACTTGATCAAGATGCTACATCTACAACTACATTTATGCAAGGAACTATATTTGCACATTGGTTTATGATGACATGACATGGAGGTAAACATATTTCATCATTTTTTAGTAAGTGTTTTATTGATAATCATATTATTAGCTTTTCATCAACTCCCAAACCCTTTGCATGTTCCCTCATGTTTCCCAGTTTGGGAAAATCCTGCCCTGCATGAGCAGTCCTGTCCCACTCACCTTTAAGGGTCTCCAGAAGGTTTTTGGCCACATACCAGCAGATGGCCTCAAAGTAGGGGAACTTAAAGAGATCTGGAGTCTTCAGTCTGCGCTCCATCTCATAACACCTAAAATGTGGATGGAGAGGTAGTTCAGTTCCAGCAGGAATACGTTTAGAAGCCTGAACTTAACTATAGTGACAGTAACAATACAGAGAAGTTTCATCAAAATTAATTCAGGGTTTTACCTGAGCTGCATGCCTATGTTTAAGTTCTGCAAGAAGTTCCCACCAAATGCCATGGAATCCTGAGAAGTGAGCACTGCATGGATCCAACCTGTAGAGGGCAACAGAGATCAACATTCAGGCCTCGGGAAAGATTACTTTATGCAGACCTGGTTTATTTTCACTAGCTCGACCAAAAACAATAGTTAATCATCATTCGGTCTCTGAATCATCTGTATATAGATCTAAATTATTTTGATTAAACACTAGCTTAATACTAGCAAGTTACACCATGTTAAAACCCCCATTTCATTAATTAGCATATATCTTAGTTTAAAAATCAAAGGATTAAGAATTAATGTTTAATCTATTAAACATTTTAAAAGTAATTTACATAATTTAAATGTAATTTAATTCAGGAAGTAAAAAATATGATTAAAATAATTATAATATAAAATATTTCAATCTTACTGAATAAAAATCTAAAGAAAACATTAAGAATGAATATTTAGTATATTTTAAACAATTTAAAAATAATTGATGTTAACATTTTAATTAAATAAAATGTTTATTAAATCTAATATCATTTTTATTTTATCCAGAAAAAAAAGCAATATAACTTACATTACAAAATCACTTTGAGACTACCACAAGTTATTCTCACAATTTGCATCCCTACAATGCTCTCAGCATCTTTGAAACAGCCCAAGCAGTTGTTACTTCTTTTGGGAAAAAGCACCTTCAAATTGTCACTAAATTGGTGAGGTTTTGTTAAAAAATTGCCAATGTCAGCCAGCCAGATAAATAAGCAGAACTGAAGTTTAAGTTCCATTAACTGGCTAAATCTCTCTCACACTGAACCAAGGCATATTACTCCATCTGTATTAATCAGCCTTGATATTCATAGACATCAGCAAAATACAGTGTACACACACAATTCACAATAGTAACCGGTGTGTATACACACACATACAAATACACATCAGCAAAAGCCAAATATAGAGTCATCTCACACCCACACCTCACTGCCACTGACAGAAATATCAGTTTTATCTCTCCGTCTAGCTGCATGTGCATTGGCCAACGTGTGCAGACAAGTTGCTAAACAAGAGGGGGATTTCTGCTTCGTCATATGTGAGTTCTGCTCGAGGAGGGAAACCCACATGCTCACTTTCACACGCCACAAATACACATGCTGCGATAATGAATCCCTGCCACAAGAAGAGTTACGTCTACTACCTCCGCAATGGTTAAAGACCATTTATAGCACTCTAAATGCATGCTGAATTAACATAGCGCTTCTGACGGGCGATTAAAGGAACGCCCAGATACTTTTCATTCTACATTCTTTCCATTCGGTGAGATGCACGTGAATTGCATCATAGCCCATCAGAGTGTTTTTATACTGTTTACCACGTTGCTCAGCGAAGATCGTTGCCCAACACTCCCACTATAACAAAGGTCATCTGTGTTGGATGCTGATCCACATTTTCCTGGCAGGAGCTCTGGGAAACCGCCTGATCTTATTTTCGCCTTGTCGTACCATGTACGTGTTTTTCTACAAAAGCGCACATGCTATTTTGCAATGTGGGGTCAAAAGAGGATACAAAAGGCATGTCGTTGTTTGGGTTGATGACAAATAAGAGCATCCACAATAAATAAAGAAAAAAATATTTTAAAAAATCTAGTTAGTTAATTTCTTGGCAATGTACTCCTTGTATTACTGTTGGTTCCATATGCTTTTGAAAAATATTTATAGAATTTAAGAAAAGTTTCAAAGTAATGACACTATAAATGTCATGTGGTGTAACCCTCAAGTAAAAAATAATACCAGTTTTCCTCATGCCTTAAAGTCCCCATGAAATCAAAGTTTAGTATCAATATGTTAGTCTTAAGGTTATCTCCAAAACAGTGACAAAATTCCCATTTAGAAGATATAAGCATTCAAAGCTTGCAGTTCGTCACTTCCGCCAAAACGGCTCAACGAATTTTTTGACGTCACATCGTACTTCATTTTCTCATCAAATCTTCTGGCCAATCAAATGCTCTCTAGAAGCCGAAGCACCCGCCCCCTGCACTATAAATAGACACTGAAGCGCCGGCTGAGACCGGTCACTTGTTCACGGTGTAGTATTTCCTGTACAGTGAATGGCTCGTAGTGCACAATGTAGGCGATAGGGAACGATTCAGACAGTGTAAATATGCTTTCGACTGGTGCAAATGAGGCCTGGTTTCACATTGTTTCACGCGAACCGCGGCAGCGCACACAGTCTGATCCGGACTTTGGCTTCGGTCTAGAGACCCGATCGCACGGAGCGGATCATATGCGCGAGTGTTTCAAGTCACTTCAGGGGACCTTTAAACATATCAAAAATGTTTATAAATATAGGTTTCATAGTAAAAAAGTAACAAACGTGGCATTACAAATATTACGAATTATTAATTCATAAATGTCATTACTTTTTGGGGAGTCACACCACATGACATTTTACAACCTGAACTGACCTTTCTTTGTCACAAATTATTTAATATTTTAAGAGACTTATTGACCTTGACACATAGCCATGAGGGACTTAAGTTATGGTTTGTACATGTTTGTTGCACCATGTGATTTATGATAATATTAAAAGATTGTGGCAAACAACTAAGGTTTTCTGTAAGAATTTCATTATTTTAATGATGCTTGTTTCTTCATTTTGATATCATGACAGTTGTACCACCCAGACAATTCTGACATGAAATAAAATTTTAATGATTTTTTAATTTGAATATAGTTTAATTTATAATTTAAAGTGAATTTTAACTGATTTTATTTGGGCACCAAATGAAGGGTGGGGATAATCTTCTGATGGACACCAAAAATGATTTAGAAGTTTGGCAAATTCTGCGTTCTCACCAGTGGGGAGGAAGATGGTAGTTCCCTGCTTCACCACACATTTGTAACACTTGTCGACTTTATCCCCAAAGAATACTTCGCTCTGACTGGGTGATGAGCTCCAGGACTCATATAGTGCAAGGTTAGCCTTAGTCGGCTTGATCAAGTAGAAAATCTTCTCTCCCTGCAAAAAAAAAAACCCTTATCAGCACTTATCACTTACATAACTGTAATATCACATGACCGGATCTCCACAAATTGCTTATGAAACCATTTAGATGGTCATATACAAAAAAACTGTACACTTCATAAAACATATTCACATCATAAAACAGGCCTTAGTTCTTACCCAGAGAACATGATACCACACTGAAGTTCCTCCAAAATCGATGTGGAAGTCTGTGTAACTGTTTTTCATTCCCATGAGACAATACTTCTGCACAAATGGTTTGGGGAAGAACGAGTCATCAGGCCAGTAGTTCTCAACCCAGGACATCTTCTGCGCAATTTCAGGAACCTCCACCAAATTGGACATCCTAAAACAGAGCAGAAAACAAAAATTAGACCTCAAAAAAGCATTTATATGTGTTAAATGTATAATGCAACAACACTGATTTTAATTCCACTGGAGTGTTATCAACTCAAGTCTCAAGTTATGTTGCATAGAAAGGAAAACGATGGGCTCCCACACAGACATACTTTGTATCAGAGAACTCCAGGCTGATAAGATTTAACACTTTTGGTCGTTCAGGCTGGTAGTAATATTTCACGAACTCTCCCAGCTTGAGCTTGCTGTCTGCCTGTCTTGCGACATCAATCACATCAATGACTTTATTTGCACCTGGAAAAAGAAAGTGGGATATTTTCAAATTGGGTGTGTGTTTACAGGACAGAGTTTCTCATATATAAATTCTCTGTTATGTCGGTTTCACAAACACAAAGTCTGTAATAAGGCTTTTGAGAGAGACAGCCGCAGGGCCGCATATCACGAATGACAGCTGAGGACCGGAAACAGCGCTGGACAGCTGCCGGTGAAGTGACTGCAATCCCTCGACACACACGCACACACACAGCTGGCCAGTGTCTGATGACAGGGAACAGCTGGAGGAACAGTCCCACAAACACATAATTGTGAAAGGCTCAAGGCCAAATTTGGGAACTGGACAAAACACTGCACTGCCAAGCTGAAATTTTTGTGGTCATCTCCAGCATTTTGTGGTTTATAATATGAAGTTAAAAATCAACAGACAACATTTAAAGGTAAGCCCTTTAAAGTTCACCCCAAAATGATTCATCATTTATTTATCCATCATTATTTTATTATTATAAGTGAATGGGTCAGTGTTTTTAGTATTATTTACATACTATTATAGTATTTATCATATTTATATAATATTTGCATTTTTACATTTTCAGTTCAATTTCAGTTTAAGTCATTTTATGTGCTTTTGTCATTTTAATTAGTTTATCATTTCTATATAGCTTAATTTTTTTTTTTTTGAGTTATAGTACTAAAAATTCAAATGCCAAGGCACCATTTCTAATTTTCATCGTTTTTCATCAAATATTGTAGTTTATTTTAGCTTAATCTCAATTACAGAAAATTAGCTCCAAAATGACAAAAAGTACCATAAAACTAACATTAAAAATAGACCATACAACTATATTTAAATTTTCCGATAACTTTCCTTGAGGAACAGACAGAAATTTAAGACAGTCCCAGTCCCTATTCACTTTCATTATTTGGAAAAGAGCAGCTTGAACACTCTGCCAAACCTCTTCTTTTATGTTACACAGAGTATTCAGAATATTTGGAAAGTGAATAAATGACAATTTGAATTTTTGAGTAATGATACCTTTGACTTCCTTTTAAAATGGTTCTGATAAATAATGTTGCATACAGTTTGTTAAAGTCTGACAGTCTGACCACACACACACAACAATATTATTCTCTTAATTTGGCCATAGATGGACGAATGAGTGTTTCTCATAATGTACTTATGTTTCTAAGAAAAGAAAAGCAGGTGTAGGGAGAAAAATGGAAGAAACGACAGACAGAGAAGGTTAGTGGCCTTTTGTATGTTGCCAACTGGGCTGGGTAAATGATCTGTTGAGTGGCCCGCTCCCCCCTCTCTCCCTATCTCTCTCACACACACACACACACACACACCTCTTCTACTCAACACCTGTTACTATTAAAACACTTCCAGCTTAAAGATCAGCGGCGTGCGAAAGAGGGAGCTGTGTAACATAAGCGTTGAGATAAAACAGCCCTATTGGGAATCTGAGCTCAGACTGGCTGTGCTGCACAACAGTTTTGTAACTGGAGATGAAGTGTTTCAGGCCTAATGTAGAGGAGAAAAGATAACCTCCACAGCTGTACAGGAGTTGGGTCCAAACCCATTCACAACAGGCACGGACGAATAACCATAATCACAATGCCACTTGGTAACCTAATGCTTTCCAGTCCAATGTGTTTAAAGTTGTTCAAAAAACGACTTGTTAGCTTCAATAAGATGATATTAAAACCATACAGAGGTTCGAGTAAAAGGGCATTTCTTCAGGCACTTGGGTGCCCATCACAAAAACTTGATCATGCCTTTACTTATTTTTCAAATTTTCAAATGCCTTTTTATGTATAGACTTTATTTTATGCTTCACTCAGGCTATGAAAAATCTTTTAAAATCATGATAAAAATAGTGTAATAAACATCACTATTTACTGTGTGAAAATTATTTAATCTACAGAGATATTGTATTTGTTTATCAAGAAGACTAAGTGTGAGTGTGAGCATGTGGGTATATACAGTATATATATATATACATAGATATATATATATATATATTATGTATATATATATATATATACACACACACACACACACACAATACAGTGGGGAAAAATAGTATTTAGTCAGCCACCAATTGTGCAAGTTCTCCCACTTAAAAAGATGAGAGAGGCCTGTAATTTTCATCATAGGTATACATAAACTATGAGAGACAAAATGAGAAAAAAAAACCAGAAAATCACATTGTAGGATTTTTAAGAATTAATTGGTAAATTCCTCGGTAAATAAGTATTGGTAATAACAAAATTTCATCTCAATACTTTGTTATATACCCTTTGTTGGCAATGACAGAGGTCAAACGTTTTCTGTAAGTCTTCACACACTGTTGCTGGTATTTTGGCCCATTCCTCCATGCAGATCTCCTCTAGAGCAGTAATGTTTTGGGGCTGTCGCTGGCAAAACGGATTTTCAACTCCCTCCAAAGATTTTCTATGGGGTTGAGATCTGGAGACTGGCTAGGCCACTCCAGGACCTTGAAATGCTTCTTACGAAGCCACTCCTTCGTTGCCTGGGCGGTGTGTTTGGGATCATTGTCATGCTGAAAGACCCAGCCACGTTTCATCTTCAATGCCCTTGCTGATGGAAGGAGGTTTTCACTCAAAATCTCACGATATATGGCCCCATTCATTCTTTCGTTTACACGGATCAGTCGTCCTGGTCCCTTTGCAGAAAAACAGCCCCAAAGCATGATGTTTCCACCCCCATGCTTCACAGTAGGTATGGTGTTCTTTGGATGCAACTCAGCATTCTTTCTCCAAAAAGTTGAGTTTTTACCAAAAAGTTATACTTTGGTTTCATCTGACCATATGACATACTCCCAATCCTCTTCTGGATCATCCAAATGCTCTCTAGCAAACTTCAGACGGGCCTGGACATGTACTGGCTTAAGCAGGGGGACACGTCTGGCACTGCAGGATTTGAGTCCCTGGCGGCGCAGTGTGTTACTGATGGTAGCCTTTGTTACTTTGGTCCCAGCTCTCTGCAGGTCATTCACTAGGTCCCCCCGTGTGGTTCTGGGATTTTTGCTCACAGTTCTTGTGATCATTTTGACCCCACGGGGTGAGATCTTGCGTGGAGACCCAGATCGAGGGAGATTATCAGTGGACTTGTATGTCCTTCCATTTTCTAATAATTGCTCCCACAGTTGATTTCTTCACACCAAGCTGCTTACCTATTGCAGATTCAGTCTTCCCAGCCTGGTGCAGGTCTACAATTTTGTTTCTGGTGTCCTTTGACAGCTCTTTGGTCTTGGCCATGGTGGAGTTTGGAGTGTGACTGTTTGAGGTTGTGGACAGATGTAACGAGTTCAAACAGATGCCATTAAAACAGGTAACCAGTGGAGGACAGAGGAGACTCTTAAAGAAGTTGTTACAGGTCTGTGAGAGCCAGAAATCTGGCTTGTTTGTAGGTGACCAAATATTATTTTACTGAGGAATTTACCAATTAATTCTTTAAAAATCCTACAATGTGATTTCTGGATTTTTTTTCTCATTTTGTCTCTCATAGTTGAGGTTATACCTATGATGAAAATTACAGGCCTCTCTCATCTTTTTAAGTGGGAGAACTTGCACAATTGGTGGCTGACTAAATACTTTTTGCCCCACTGTATATATATATATATATATTAATATATATATATAATAATAAATTTTTTTTTTTTTTTTTTTTCAGGATTTTTTGATGAATAGAAAGTTTAAAAGAACAGCAATTATTTGAAATATATATATGCGTGTATATAAATGCAGATTGTATTATATATATTGCACAAATTTCATGTGGGTCTGGTCATGAGTCCAAACGTGTTATTGATCTAATTGAGTCTCTTTTGCTCTAGTGCCCCACTTGCCAGACACTCTACCGGGCTGTTATCTGATAGACAGCAAATGCAGTGTACACACACTGAGCTCTTACCCACGTAATGCTCCACATCGCTGACAGTGAACGAGGGAGGGGGAAGTTTAAGCCCCAGTCCATCCAGATCATGGACCACAATGGGGTAATGGAAGCCCTCCCTCTCCAGGTAGCATTGGGTCACCTGGCTCCCATCCATCGGCAGCAGAATCTCATCGCCACTTTGAAACAGCCAAGACACACAAATCAACAGCAAGTCTTATCAGGTAGGTGCAAATTCCAAAGCCGTAACGAGATGTAACTAATGATTGTGATTATATCATAAAAACACATTCGAAGTCAAAGTAGTAAAGTTCAACGTCTAATCAAGACTTTATCCAGAGGTGCTTGTACCTGACAAAGCTCCTGGCCTGGAGTTGCTGTACAAACACAGCAGTTCCTGCCTGCACGGGGAGTGTGCCATCATTTGGCTCCGTGTAGTCATGCCTGTGCCAGTTGTTGCGCTTTTTCACTGCGAAAGAGAAGGAAACATTCATAAGACTGATCCTGGAACACAAAAACTAAAAAAAATTGGGGAAACACGTGTAGATGCACACACTTACTCATGGAGGCTCCATGGATGGGCTCACAGTTGGGACAGTGATAAACATCGATATCAGCAGCATGGTGCTCCACTACCTGAACACAACTGAAAAAAAAGGCAAGCAGAATTAGAACCCAATAAATATAATTCTGCCACAACCATGTAAATGTGGCAGTAGCCACTAGCAAAGAACACAAACGAGTGTAATTCTTTAAAAATGTAAACTTGAGGTTAGCCAGCATTCTTTCAGCCATTAGCTATGCAAGCATTGATCTATTTTGAACTTTACCACACGATTTACTTTTCATGGATGAGAGCTCAACACTACCTCACATTCATTCACTAACACAAACAAAAACAATATCTATAGTGTCATGTGTAACCAAACATGTGAGGTTTTATTCTGAGTTAATGCAGATGATGCTGAGACAGTTGAAAGTTGCATGGGACAATGGTGTCATCATCGGAGCGTTTCAGAAAATACTACAAATTTCACATTGCTTACCACTGTCTATGTCAAACATTGTGTGGGTGAGCGGTGATACAATCAACAGGGCACTGCGTCACAATTGTGGGCTTTCCCCCACCATCCATGTCACTCAAACCACAGACCAAATCACCTCGCCAAACCGCAACCACAACCATAACATTCAGCCATCCACACAAACACACATTCCAAAGGTTCATTTCAGAGTCACGCTGCCAACCACGTGAAATCAGCTAGCTGAGTTTTGACAGTCCAGCGGAAAGAGATTTACGGATGCTGAGATGAGTCAAACAACTGGGGCCACACAGGAAAACACCAAATAGTGCTCAAAGATGTGTGTTTACTGATGCCTAGTGTGATATTTGCTCTACTTTTCCTGTATCTTACATATAATAGCTTCTTTCTAGTCAAGCAAGAACAATCCAATACTCTAATTTTTTTGTTAAAAATCATAAATTGAGCCGCTTTAGCTGAGCACAACAACACTTAGCCCCTCTTTCAAATTCTGCACTTGCGGCCTTCTCTCATATATGTCTGTTAAGTCCACAAAAGCATAGAGTATCCCATTTATCAATTTATGATTCGGAAAAGCACAAATGTGCAGTAACTATGCACTCTTTTGCTGAGGCCACACTGGTGTAGACTTGACAGCCAACTACTACCCAAAAGTCTGTGTCATTGCATCACAAATATTCCCGCCCTGACCCACATGTTGCCCTTAAAGGCACAATATGTAATTTTCGCCTCTAGAGGGCGCGTATTCAAAATAAACGCCGTGACTGAGTGTGGAATCATGGGAGTTGTTGTCTTCATCCCCACAGCCGAAGCAATCCGACGGGACTCGGGCAGAAATCATGTTCATGGATGAGCTAATGATTTATTAACGTAGTAGAATGAAGCAGGGTGAGGCTGAAAAAGATGTCGAAGCGAAACGAGGCCGCTGAACGAGCGTGACACACTGCTCGAAAGCAGCGGAGCTTTTATTATGCCACAGTTGACCGCTTCCGCTCCTTCCGGTCGTGCGTATGTGGGGAAAAAAAAGCAGCGCTGTTTTATCATACTAGATATGTTTGAAAATTCTGTTATAATGCTACTCTGTGCGGTCGTCACCGGTCTAATAAAACGCATAACATATTAAAGCGTCTTTGGTGTTTCAATCAAGGGGTTATGACACTATGGAAACGGTCCGTGTCACTAGTTAAAATTGCTTATTTCTCTGGATTTAAACATTCTTCGAAACATTTGGGATAATGTAAGTACACAAGTCAGCAAAATATATAACACTGTTCTAGTGGTTTTTGGATATTAATAAAAAAATCTTACATATTGTGCCTTTAAGGCCTCACTGAATCCACAATCTGGAGATAAAATGCTGTAGTCCACAGAGCCTCTGAAGAGGACTGAAATAGCTATAAGCAGTGATAGTTGAAATTTGTTTTTACGTTCTTTGCTTTTTGTTCGAAATACCTAAGCAGCAGTTTACTGTTAGTGAACAATGCTGTGCTGCTGGAAGCGTTGTTTATATGAATATGTAAATATGTGTTATGTGCTTTCCTTTCAATAACAAAATATAAACACAACAAAATGTCATCGGTGAGAAAACAGCTGTTAAGAAAGCATTTGATCATAGCGAAGTGGATATGTTTGCACAAGCTCAGCAAATTGGGAAAGTCACGAAACAAATTAGTTTTGTTTTGGCTAATTCGGTTTGAAATGACATCATGCCAGTTCTTTCTTTGCTTTCCCTTGCGGTATTTGCTGATAATGAAGAAGCTGTACATAGACACTTCATGTTCTGGAGATTACGGGATGTTGCTGCATTCATGTATCACAAGAGCGGTTCAACTCTTCCAGTTCCCCAAATAAAGTCTTACTTGAGTTTTAATGATGCTGCCATAAACGCTTTGGCTCTCGCTTCCTTTTTCGCCATCAGAATAGAGTTAACATCAAGAGTGGATACTGTGCTATATAGGGCTGTTAAAATCAGCAGGGGACTTGAGCAGAAAGGTGATTCTGCTCAAAGAGAAGACAGCCTTTGAACACAGGCAGAGGACTGAATGTGCTGCTGTCTCTACTTTGATCTCCTCATTATTGCAGGAAACAGCAAGAAAAACTAAGTAGAACCAGGAAGCAGAAAGTTGCTGGCGTCCCAGACGAGGCCTAGCTGGTGCTAACTGTTCATTGGCTTAATCTCCTTTATAATCAGGCAAATTCCATCAACACTATCCTGCTTCTGTTGGCAAGAAGTTTTACGGTGTCATTTTATGTCCATATGGTCCATTATCGGTATCAGTTAGACCATACTCATACAATTTTTTTCAACTGCAACCTAAAATGACTCAATTTGTTGCAGCTTTTTTCAGAAACTGAAATGCTTTTAAAAGTGATGCTGACAAAGATTCATCCACTGTATGCAGTTCTTAATATTTAGAAAATCATGTAAAAAAAAAAAAACTTATCAATGAATGTTTTTACCATATTATTTGATTTAATAAGACAAATTTGCAAGCTACTTCAAACATTGCAGGATTGGTTTTAGCCGATAGTGAGTATTTTAATTGTTCATGCTCATTACCCATATTTTTACATTTAGATTACCTTTGCCGTCAAATAATTCTCATTTGAAATAATCTTTAATAACATTAATAATACTCTTAAATGTAATATTTAGCAAATCTCAAAATGAATATCTTTATTTCATTCTGTGCATTATAATGTTGTGATGTCGAAAATCACTTGTAGCAATTAAAATCATTAACATGTTATTGATATCAGCTCAAATTTGATTAATTGGCACATGTCTGTTTATTATGATTGCAAAATCCAAAGATTTTGGAGAGACTGCAGTGTGGATCCATACAACTGTGGTCTGAAAACATTAGATTAACGATTTAAAGCCTGTAGAATTCATCGGATGTTTGTCTTTCATCCCTATGATTCACTTGGAATAAAATCTATCTCCAAATGGGATGTCCTGAACCAGTGCCGTGACTCCAGCTCACGCTGCGATAAAGTCACCTGGGTATCACAGCCAGACATGCGATGACACACGAGCAGATGGGGGAGGAAAGGTTTAAGGATGAATGACTCTACACCCACTCTCCTCCTCCACTTCCCTCCTACATGAACCAGACAATGAGAGAGAGAATAGAGCGCTCAGATCTTGTCCCGCAGTTGATGAATGAACTGAAGTTCTCAGCAGTTTGGGCAACATAAAGACCAACACAATTCAATCTGCTTAAGTGAAATATAAAAGTTGTACTTGTTCCATAGAACCAAACAGGCTCCCACAATGCATTATGCACATCATCGACACACAGTCCCATAATGCTTCAAAGTCATGTTGGAACAATAGCATTTATGAGATCAGCCCACGTGAATGGCACAACAATGTCATAATAAGCAGCTAAAAGCTCTTTGAGCACCAACTGTACAAGTTTGCTTAGTAAAAAAAAAATTTTCATTGTGATTGTTGATTGTACAAAGTATTTAGTACACCTAAAAGGATTAAAGTGGTAAAGAAAATATTTTCCACTTTTCCATTAACCCCGTTTCATTCACATTATGTCTGGCTCATTAAACAATCTTCATTTTATTGCACTCATTTTGTCATGGAGTTTAACCATCCCTCCCATAATGCTTTTTGATATACAAAGTGCTCATTTTATCTCCCTGTCTTGGTTTCATAACACCATGTGAACCAGGTCAGTGTGCCACACGCCTGGAGTTGAGTCAGCCTTCCTGTCACCCAAGTTACCGATTAACTACCCACCAGAGAACCAAAGGCACAGAAAGCAAGACAGTGTGTAGAAAGGAACTATATAATTGAACTGATAATTTTTTTCTAGTGGCCAGCATACGCTATTCCCTTTATTTTGTGTAACCAACTGTGTAGGTTGACTATTTGTCACTTACTACTGTAAGCATCGAGGCATGGGATGCCATGCTATATTGTGAGTTGTTAAAGGTGGGGTAAGCGATTTTTCAAAAACGCTTTAGAAAACTGATTCGGGCCGAATAGCAAAACAAACTTGTAGCCAATCAGCAGTAAGGGGCGTGTCTACTCGTGATGTGGAGGAGAGAGCGCTCAGTGCACATGACGGACATTAGCCGAACGACGACAGAAAGATAGAGATGGTGGATAAAAAACAAAAGAGGAAAACGTCTGTGGAACAAAAGAAGGCTTAAGGCAATAAGGCAAGTAGTAGGACACGTGTAAAGAACTCAAGGAGCGGAAGGCCTGCGATCGGACGCCGAGGTTGCTTTGTTTCTTCTCAATAGGTAAGTAACACCGTTAGCCGGCCCCCCCCCCCCCCCCCCCCCCCCCCCCCTGCCCCCCTCCCCAGCCGGCGATATAGCTAAAAAATTTATCAACGATATACTGTCACAGTTCCTATTATGGGGTATCAATAATTATTGACATCTTTTATAACCTTTTTTTAAAACAAACAAAATGTTTAAATTTAACCACTGTATTTTTAAATTAACCCAATTTATTGAGACAAGCAACAAATGTTTTTTTGTTTTAACAGTCAAACTCGCAATAAAAATTAAACATGTTTAATTTCTAATGTTTTATATACAGATTAAATAGGTCTGAAGGAAACTTTTGGCTTGTCTCCCGAGGCCACAGGAGGGCGCAATGAGCAAAATAATGCAGCAATGTCTATAAAAAAAACACTGCATTACGTCTAAATTAACTCATAAAAAAAATCAAATACAATTTCGTAATTTGCATAAACAATTATGAACAAAACAGCATCATGCATTTATGCATTGCTTAATACAAAGAGCGAATCGCCATTCACACAGACTGCATTTAAAAAAACATATGAGACACAGTGAAAAGCAATAAACCTCCACAATGTCGCGACATGTTTTCTAAAGGTTTAAACTGTTTTAACTTTGCATGGCTACATCTCTTGTGTGCTGACCGACATGTCCGCGCGCCCCAGCTAGTCAGCATATTTGTCCGCAAAAAAATGCGCCCCTTGATCATCGAATCTGTTGTGATAGGGCTGCCGTTGGTTCTTCCCTCAATCAAAGATCGTCTCCACTGTGAGGCTTATAGAATTTCTCTACATCTTGAACATATTAGATTATAACACTAGCCCTCCAGACAGCGCATCTTCAGGGCTCTACGACAACAAACATTAAAAAGGCCAACAACGGTCACTACATCATTATTCACCACATCTCGTGCGCACTGATGATGCCTACCCGACGCAACCGAACAATTTAACCCCAATTGCAAATGTGATTTAGAACATTCAACTAATATTAATTTTTGCTTTATTCACCAATATTCCTCATCACAGGAGGCACAGCATTACATTTCAGCATGAGTTTCGTGTTTGTTGTGTGCTGTCTGCGTCACTCATAGACGTTTGCCTTTATATCGAAAAATTTTTTATATGAGTTATCGGAGATGTACATCGATAATATTCGATTACCGTTTTTAATTCGCAGGCATAAACAACCATGTCTACACGTAAGTCTCTAGTACAAAGCGACCGTTTGAAAATCATTTGAAAATTTGTGTCAACTAATGGAATGAATCTAGGACGAAGCAGCAGTTTTCTGTCGGGCGATTGAGTAGTCGTCGCTGCCGCGAACGCATCGTGTAGGACTGTAAATATATCTATGGTGTGTAGACAGCATCACGGATTATAATGAGTTCCATAGTATTTTGTCACACCGCGCCACTGGCGTCCGGTGTAGACACGGTGTAACATTGGTTTTGCTTTGTTTCACAGAACTAATCGTTGCCTGGGTTGCGTACGTATGTGTGGGGCGGAGCTATCAAAATTGGGGGCGAGACCCTTTTGGGGTAGGGGCGTTTTTGTTTTGGTGATTTCAAATGTCAACATTGGCTACCAGAAATGGCTTACCCCACCTTTAAGCAAAACACGTAGCTGAGTTTCACTACATCACAAAATGAGGCGCTCGCTCAAGTGAGTGATGAGTGCCTTGTTAACATATTTAAGATAGATACAATAAAAATAGTCATTTTTAAATGTTTAATTAATTTGCCACTTTTTTTTTTTTAAGACTGTTCCTATACAATATATTTGTAAAAATACAGTACTGGTTTACACGGAGCATTTTAGGGCAAAAAAAAAGTTGTAAGCATGGTCTACAGCCCAAAGTATTTGATGCAAACCCTTAGCGTATAGGTTCAACTGAATAAATACCCTTTCAAGGAATACTTAATTGTGCAAATACTGGCATGTGACAAATGCGGCTTTTTGTCCACTGTCTGCACTATTTCATTTCAGAAGTTATTACCGCTAAAAATGTCTTCGAACAATTTCTAGAGCTTCAGGTATCCCTTAATACCTAAAGGGATACCGTAATCCCCTCACACAAGTGCTCATCAACACGGCCGTTTATTGCCGCATCTTCAGTAGTTTTTCATTGTTCAGTCTCTTCTGTTTCTTTTCGGACTGCCACACAATGGGCAGGGTCACTAGTGCAAAAAAAAAAAAAGTCAAATGCCGCATATGCAGGTGAGGGTTCGGAATAAGTGCAATTTACAAAAATCAGACTGCAAGTGTACAGTACACAATACATTGCTGATGACGACATTTACGTCACATGCATTGTACACATACCCTAGTGCATTCATAAAAAATAGAGTATATTTGGACTGAACAAAAGACTTCAGACTCCATTGGATCTGTGAAGCGCCCCCATTACTACCATGGACAGTGCCAATAGTATAAATCAAATAGATACTACCACATAGGCTAAATAGTGACGATTTATCCTAAGTGTTTTAATTCAATATATGTTTAAATAAAATAAGTTATTGTCTGTATACTTTCGTAACAAACATGACAGTTTCATTGTATTAACCCACTACAGAGCAGACGGGGTCAACAAACCAGGCCCTGATAAGTCAACACTAATCTTCAGGGCGTCTCAGGTCTGAAAACGACTCACACTAGGCTTTTGTTGAGACTCAGAAGCACATTTAGGATTTAATGGGACATAATGAGTTGAACACCAAAACATCCTTACATTCCAAGGACCAGAAGAGGGAAAGTATTTTAGCATTGCCTTTACTTGCCCTCTTTCTCTCGCAAGCTCATCAAGTGTTCATGTTCCTGTCAAGAGTGCACACATTCAAGTTAGGCACTTTGTTGTGGCACATACATTTTTAAGAATGATCTGCAAACAGGAGGAGTCAAGTTTAGGCCAGTGTCAAGCCTTCTTTGTATAAGGCAGAAGGATTTCCCAATTATGAGCAATTCGGAGCCAAACAAGTCTGTATTTGGGAGAGTAAGGCTAGATGGGGTGTACATGCACACATCTGCTGACCCCATGTGACCCTAAGCCTTTCTTGCTTAGAGATCCTCCCCCTATACATCCCATATTTTTAGTCCTATTCTTGCTAAAAGTTTTTGTACAACCACCTAACTAATTCTTACGATACCGCAATTTTATGAGAACGAGTTGATTGGTCGACGCAAAAAATGATGATAACAGTAGTAGTGGCAAGTATTTTCTAATGTGTTTTGATGTACATCTCAATAAAACGAATTACTGAAAAAGAATGAAAAAATTTGGGTTGGACTTGATTCTCCCTCATCAGTTATTGATTAGATTGAGGATTGTAAGAAAGGGGCAGAGTTTAAGCAGACTAAATGACTGGAAAAGTCTGGCATACGTCACCAGAGAAAAGTCTGTAATTTCACCGGAAGATCCAAGTTATGTTGGTTCATAATAATATTAATAACATTGCAGATTGGGTGAATTATCATTTAAACTTCAAGATGAGTTTACTTTTAAGACAGTTTCGAGAACAAAGCTCAGGCAGACCAATGGTGAAAAGCCAAGCCTAAATAAACCAATGCATTCTTGAAGTTTCCAATTGAAACAGAGGCTTAACTGACCTCTTTGACAACACTCAGGTCCCCAGAATTAGTTTACTTTCAGTCTGAAAAGGACAAAAGATGGTCTCAACCTGAGCTCTTTCCAGACTGTGTATTGACCTTGCAGCTCCATCAATCAGCAGATCTGTGGCCATCTAAACTCACCTGTAACCCTCAAAGAGCTAGGGTTTTGATACACAAATCGCGACCTGCTATAACTCTCCAGATGAAATGGCTTCTAAAGAGAACTAACCATAACATCACATGCCATTAACCATGTCTTTTAAAGTGATTGATTCACAGGTTCAGACATTCACCTCATGTGCATTCAGACAGACATCCGCATTCTGCCATGCTTTCTGGTGTCCAAATTCTACCCAAGAAGTTTCACATCTCTGATTTTGGGAAAATTGTGTCTCGTCAATTCGGAGCAAAGTGACACACAGAGCATGTGGTAACAGTTTTGTGCGTCACTGACGCTGCAGAATCACAGTCATTCCCTTCGCTTCTTCTTCTGGCCTGCAAAGGCGCCAGTCTTTGTCTCGCACTCTCACAGGGTTTGGGGAATCTGGCAGCTCCACAAAGTTACGCAAGACTTCATTCTCAACACCCGCACAACCGCTCACTGTGTACTGGCGATTACTTCGCAAGACAGGAAGGAAAGCTCAGCCCTGCCTCATTTACAGACAAGATTCTGTCCTGAAGCTTAAAGGCAGCTTCTTTTGAAAATATGCCAAAAAATGTTGGTGTGCCAAGATGGATATGGTTTTGTTTGTGTATCTACTTATCAGAAAAATTCCTGTTCTGCCAAGCACTAGGAATGCTCATACATATTGCACAACTTGTCTTGCCACATACAACAATGTGACAGAAGAGAGCAGTATGGCACGATCAGACATGATTATCATATATACATATACAGTATGCATACCTGTCAAAACACAATTAAGCCAAATATGGTTATTACAGATTAGCTTTACACCTCTGCATGCAAAATAAGATCATATATACATAAATACACACACATACATATACACAACACATATATACATATACACACACACACATGTATACATATACACACACACACACATATATATACATATACACACACACACATATATACACACACACATATATACATATACACACACACATATAAAAACTACCAACACCCATATACACCACTATCACACACATATACATGTATATATATACACACATACATACATACATACATAGGCTAGATATACATATATCACAGTTTTATTGTAGTTCAATAACATAGTTCAATAAACTATGGCTACCTTGATAAATATTTGTAAGAAAACTCACTCAGCTGAGGTAAGCCTCAAAGCAAAATATTAAAACGTTTGGCCAATGGCCATATAAATCATAAAATGTAAAGGTTAAATAAAGCGAGAAACATCTGTTTTCTCCAAGTTCAGCAAAGCATGTCAAGCTCAAACAGACAGACGATTTAAATGTCTAGTTTCATAACACACATACAGATGAGCCATGTGGCAGCTCACTTCCAAAGGAAAGCAGAATAATCTAATCCTGAGGGTAAGATTGTGGGAGACAGTTTGCCTTAAAAGTCCCCAGTACACATTTATCATAAAAACATTCGACAGAAATCGATCAATAACGCTCAAATCACATTCAAGTCGAGCGTGATCTCGCACCGTCATATTTAAATACCCCCATCGAGCGTCACCAACACTTTCACATGACACCCCAGATGTACACCCAAAACACCCCCGTGGCAAGGCGGTCTGTACATACCAACCGTTCCACATCTGTTAAGGAGGCCATAATTTCCATACCTGCCGTGGAACCAGTCTTTACAAATGTCGCATTCGATCATAAACCGGTTAAAATCATAGGGCTGCCGGCAGACACAGTAGAGCGGGGCAGCCGCCATCTTCCTAATGTCCCTAAACAACGCTGAGGACTGTAGGGGCGGGATTAACGTCAGCGGAAACTCCCGAAGGGAAATAGGGGCGTGGTTAACACAAACGGAAATTGCCGAAGTAAAATCCGACCAGTGCCGAGTCTGCCGACATCAGCGCCTGCCACTGCAGACATGGGCTCAATCACGATCACTTAGAGGTTTCGATGAATGAAGATTGTAGGCGTACTTCTTTTCACAATAAAATTCAATTCATACACTGAACTGCTGTTAAAAACATTCTTAGGGTTTTGATTTTTTTAATTTTTCTGATCCGAAAACACCACTGACTTACTAACATGATTATTTCAAATGACATACAGAGCAGAGCCTGAATCGAGACAATAAAAGTAAAGCAGGTGTATAATATAAACTGGAAATAAGATTGTATTACTACTAAGGAATCGCAAACTTTGTCAATTTACTCTTTGTACTCCATATATTACTATTTCAATATCAAAAGAAGTACTGCACGCTTTATTCATAAATAAATAGTCATAAAACTGAACAGAAGATATCTACAACAATCCTCTGTATATTAATTCAGAATCAGCGTGCTGCACGTGTACTACGTGATCAGCGGCTTTCTGTGACATGCGCAGATAGTAGACGGGGGAGGGGCTACGCAAATGCACACACACACACACACACACACAGTCTGGTGCACCATCCATGGGACTCTCCATAGGCGTAATGGTTTTTATACTGTACAAACTGTATTGCCCCAACCCTACACCTAAACCTACCCCTCACAGAAAACTTTCTGCTTTTTTACAATCTAAAAAAAACGAATTCTGTATGATTTATAAGCTTTTGTACCCATGGGGACCTCTATGTAGGTCCCCACGGTACACAAAGTCCCCAGGAGTGTTGGTGTGTTTCAGGTTTGAGGTACCCACCAGATATAGAAAAACCTGCACACAACACACACACACACACACACACACACACACACCAAACACACAACACACACACACACAGGTTGTGTGCACCATCCATGGGCCTCTCCATAGGCGTAAATGGTTTTTATACTGTACAAACTGTATTTTCTATCGCCATACACCTAAACCTACCCCTCACAGAAAACTTTCTGCGTTTTTACAATTTAAAAAAAAACTCATTCAGTATGATTTATAAGCTTTTTGTACCCATGGGGACCTCAATTTAAGTTCCCACCGTGACACAAGTCCCCATGAGTTGGTGTGTATTCAGGTTTAAGTACCCACCATATAGGAGAAAAACCTCTGCACACAACACACACACACACCACACAGTTCTGGTGCACCATCCATGGGACTCTCCATAGGCGTAATGGTTTTTTATACTGTACAAACGGTATTTTCTATCCCCATACCCTAACCCTACCCCTCACAAAAACTTTCTGCATTTTTACATTCTCAAAAAAAAAAATTCTGTATGATTTATAAGCTTTTGTACCCATGGGGACCTCTATTTAGGTCCCCACCGTGACACAAGTCCACATGAGTCTGTGTGTATTCAGGTTTAAGTTCCCACCAGTATAGAAAAACCTGCACACACACACACACACAACACAATACAACACAGGCGATATAATGGGCAAAATATCTTCTTTTTTCCAAGTGACTTTTATTGTCATGGCTGTCAAATACAACAGGAAGAAATATAACTATAACAATTCATAATTCGGCTTATTACATTAATTATAACTAATAATCTAAATAATTATTACCTAATAAATTAAATATAAATAAACAAATAAATACAAATATATTATGAATACGTACATAGATATTGATATAAATGTATGTGATATAACGTTTCCATAAAACTGATGTAAATATAAATAAACAACATGAAAAAGTATTACTTAATATAAAATACAGTTAAATATCACATGACAAAATGAACACAAATAGGCCATAATACTGGAAGATCTCAATGAAAAGGGGGGAAATAAGATGGCATGATGTTTCCCAAGTCTTCATGAAGTAGCTGAGCAGTTTTAATGGTTTCAAGAATCATTTGGCTCGGAGGGATCCATATTAACTTCACAATTTAAATAAATTCTGACATTTAAAGGACACAGTGGCAGGCCAATGATTCATTTTGTACAGGAAGTACCTGTGCGCAGTTCTAGCGTGGATGGATGGAATGGACGAGGTTTTGTTATTTTCTGATATGCCTGCATTAATTGACTATATGCCAGACCGCAAGTACATTATAATGACTTCAGAGTAACACTAATAAAACGATTATGAATGCATAAGGTATTGGTCTAGTTCATTACTGAAAAAAAAAATTATAAAATTATAAACAATATTAATCAATATGATTCACATGATCGTTTTTAAAGGGCTGTTATTGTATCTGCTTACTGTGAGACTATTGTCAATTATTATTTTTGTTATTATTATTATTTAAATCCTAACAGTAGTAGGACTCACAATTGTAGCTTTGGTAGTACTAGAATGAGTGTATAACTGTTTCTCACTAGAGTCTCAGTATGTTGATGTTTAAGAATGTTTGGTTATGAATATCAATTGTGGGAATATTAGTTGCTGGATCAGCTCAATTCGTTTTTTATTGCCAGTTTGGCAATTATTTGTCATTTGAAATGAGTGATTACAGCGATCTCACTGAAGAGCCCTTGACGGATCTAGAGCTTCGGTTCATCCTAGAATTGCTTGATTTTCTTTGCCATGGTGAGCAAAATAACATCCATGTCGAGGTCCATGTATATCAAACAACAACACTAGGTCTGAGTGATGCTCATATACAGTAGTTGTTGGTCAGGGAAAACAAGTAGACTAAAATAACATTTTAATATACAACAGATTCAGAGGATGAGGAGGCCCGAGATGACACAGAGGCTCAAAGCAGAAGACCTCGTCCAGACTCCACTGAACACCAGAGCGACAACCATGATTCACCTTCACCATTCAGTACAGAGACACTGAGGATATGAGCGAATACCTGCATACTGTCTATACCGCAGTGGTTGTGGTCCTGGGACTGTGGATGTGCTCACTTAGGACCTTTTGATGTATATATGTACCAGCATTAGCAGCATTAAAATTAATTTCATCTGAACTGCTTTAATTTCATGCATGTTGTTCTCTCAGTGACCATTAGATGTCGCTAGAACTGTGTTCTGATTTTGTTTCATTGGGAAGGTGTAGCGTTCGTTTCACATTCTTGGCCAGATTGTCCACAATGCCCCGTGTCTTGTTGTCCATTTAGTTTGTGGATATGTTAATGAAATTGATCAGGTTTTAAAAGTAAACTGGTCGATGTCTTTTGAAATTAGATTCCGTTTATCCACAAAATTACCCTTCTGTTTTAGTTTATGCATTTGTCATCAAAATATAGCCTACATTCACCATGTAATATTATTTAATTCGTTATATCCTTTCCATAGAGTCCACTTCTATTATATCGCACAAGGACAGACAAGGTAATGGCAAACAAATGCCAATGCTAACTCATTAAGCCACTTTTTTTCTTCTATTTCTATTTTCAAAGACATTCTTTTCCCCATAGATGATTCACATCTAAAGCAATCTATGCACTGTCACACTTGATAGGCTACTGACTGAAATATATAATTTCAGGAAAAAAAATGCAAGTAAGAACATTACATGACATATTTATTTTATTTTGAACTATTTTTTTTTTTTTTAATTTGTGATCAAACAGTAGAACATGGCGCTGGCAACGCCACGATTTTGGGTTTGATTCCCAGGGAATGTATGAACTAATAAAATGTATGGATGCAATGTAAACCACCATGGATTTATGTGTAGACATAAAGATTTGGATTTCAATCCTCCTCTAGTGGCTTTTTTAATATTACAACCTGCACTGAAACCAATGCTGCAATTGCATTACAAAGACATTTATAAAGTATGTGTCCAATCGTCCATGCAGTATGCAGAAATTGCATATTTGCATCAGTTTACTGTAATTAAATTGACCATTAATGCCTCAAGAATAGCTTAAGCAAGATATTTAGTACAGTGAATACTTAGTATTCAACTCTTTAGTAATGTGTGAGTGAATTTGCACATGCCGGTTCAAGAAAAGTGAAAGTGTTGTGTGAACTGTCAAAATGTGTGTGGAGAATGAGAGGGCGCGAAAAAAAGGACAGCTGAAAAATTAGTTTACATGTAGAAAGGTCAGTGACAGCACAAGTCTTCAGACTCACTGTATCAAAACATTAAACAAGCCAAGAATGAAATCCGCTTAATCACCACCCATTTGCCAAGTTTTAGGCCAGAACGTCTAACAAAATCTCTTAAAAACATGTTTATGCAATTAGATATTCTAATGTGCGTACCTCACGCTTCTCGCAATGCTCGTATCCTTTCATCGGAACCTTTTCTACACAAGCACATAAACACATGCATGTAAAGATGCATTGCTAAATTTTCTTAAGTAGAAAAACATGCCTTAGGGTGTTGCAATGATACATGGTCTTGCTTGTGTTGATTTGTGATTGCTAGGTGACCCCAGAACAAATATCCCACCACCAAGTTGAGATAAATATGGCTCACTCAATGCAAATCTATAGGATTTTTTGTTTTGTTTTTGTAAGTATGAGCAACAGTAGCAAACACCACTAACTGCATATTATATACACTATAGTAAATCATTTAACACAGATATGTACTATAATTGACTGATAATGTTAAATACACCCAACACTTTGACATTACATTGCAGGAACGGTCTATCTATAGATGTGCTGACAGGCCGTATCCCATGGCTCCACCTTGAAGTGTTTTTGTTGACTGGATACAGTCCTTAACACTCATTAAATACTCTCATATCCATAATTAGTAAATATGTGTAGATTAGCCTCTTGCATATAGAAGATGCATTGGATTGTGTTCATTTTAACACTTAATAAAACATATTTGACCTCATTTCCTCTTCTGAGGTATCTAAACAGCTGGAAAACCTAATCTGAGCCCTATATCCCTGCAGGAAAGTGGTGTCTATCAACACATTACTTGTAGATAAGCGGTGCATTTCTCCTCTCCAATGGCTCTCTATCTGTCTTATGGGTCTCTGTGGACAAGTGCACATATTTATCGCACCAAAAGTGTCTGGTGTCTTCCTGTGAGAGTTTCCCTGACCTCGATATTACTGTCTTCACTGATTATATTTTAGGTATGATGCTTAATCTTATGCCACATTTGTACCCATGTGATCATACCAATATAGATCTATTGTATATTATTTACAGTATATTGTAAGAGAAGAGTAACATAAGGGTATAACATTCTTACTATTATTAATAATAGTAGTAGTAGTAGCAGTAGTAAATATATTAGGCGTAATATTCTAGCTATTATTAAAAATTAGCCAGTAGTCATTTTCAATAGCTATGTTTTTCATTAGCCAATACAATAAAATACGAAAAACTACATTTCACAATGAAGAAAAAAATTGATAAAAAAAAGAGTAGTTTTGCACATTACATAGAACAAAAAAAACAGTCATGTGGTACAACCAACAAAGTCATGTGATGCGATCATCAATATCCAGAAACAAACAGGAAAAATAACCATTTTATTTGATGGTTTCACCACATGACATTTACTGTATACAGGTGCATCTCAATAAATTAGAATGTCGTGGAAAAGTTAATTTATTTCAGTAATTCAACTCAAATTGTGAAACTCGTGTATTAAATAAAAACAATGCACACAGACTGAAGTAGTTTAAAAGTCTTTGGTTCTTTTAGTTGTGATGATTTTGACTCGCATTTAACAAAAACCCACCAATTCAATATCTCAAAAAATATTAGAATATGGTCGACATGAGAATCAGCCCTAATCAAAAAAAAAAAGAAAGAAAAAAAAAACCCCCCAAAAAAAAAAAAAAAAAAAAAAAAAAAAAAAAAAAACAAAAAAAAAAAAAAAAAAAAAAAAAAAAAAAAAAAAAAAAAACTCAAAACACCTGCAAAGCTTTCTGGGCCCTCAAAATGATCTCTCAGTTTGTTCACTAGGCTACACAATCATGGGGAAGACTGCGGATCTGACAGTTGTCCAAAAGACAATCATTGACACCCTCCACAAGGAGGGTAAGCCACAAACGTTCATTGCCAAAAAAGCTGACTGTTCACAGAGTGCTGTATCCAAACATGTTAACAAAGTTGAGTGGAAGGAAAAAGTGTGGAAGAAAAAGCTGCACAACCAACCGAGAACCGCAGCCATATGAGGATTGTCAAGCAAAAACGATTCAAGAATTTGAGTGAACTTCAAAAATGAATGGACTGAGGCTGGGGTCAAGGCATCAAGAGCCACCACACACAGACGTGTCAAGGAATTTGGCTACAGTTGTCGTATTCCTCTTGTTAAGCCACTTCTGAACCACAGACAACGTCAGAAGCGTCTTACCTGGGCTAAGGAGAAGAAGAACTGGACTGTTGCCCAGTGGTCCAAAGTCCTCTTTTCAGATGAATGCAAGTTTTGTATTTCATTTGGAAACCAAGGTCCTAGAGTCTGGAGGAAGGGTGGAGAAGCTCAAAGCCCAAGTCGCTTGAAGTCCAGTGTTAAGTTTCCAAAGTCTGTAATGATTTGGGGTGCAATGTCATCTGCTGGTGTTGGTCCATTGTGTTTTTTGAAAACCAACGTCACTGCATCCATTTACCAAGAAATTTTGGAGCACTTCATGCTTCCTTCTGCTGACCAGCTTTTGAAGATGCTGATTTCATTTTCCAGCAGGAATTAGCACCTGCCCACACTGCCAAAAGCAAAAAAAGTTGGTTAAATGACCATGGTGTGCTTGACTGGCCAGCAAACTCACCAGACCTGTATTGTCAAGAGGAAAATGAGAAACAAGAGACCAAAAAATGCAGATGAGCTGAAGGCCACTGTCAAAGAAACCTGGGCTTCCATACCACCTCAGCAGTCACAAACTGATCACCTCCATGCCACGCCGAATTGAGGCAGTAATTAAAGCAAAAGGAGCCCCTACCAAATATTGAGTACATGTACAGTAAATGAACATACTTTCTAGAAGGCCAACAATTCACTAAAATGTTTTTTTATTGGTCTTATGAAGTATTCTAAAACCCTTTGTTTGTTGAGATAGTGAATTGGTGGGTTTTTGTTAAATGTGAGCCAAAATCATCACAATTAAAAAGAACCAAAGACTTAAACTACTTCAGTCTGTGTGCATTGAATTTATTTAATACACGGTTTCACAATTTGAGTTGAATTACTGAAATAAATGAACTTTTCCACAACATTTTAATTTATTGAGATGCACCTGTAATAATTTGAAACTTTCTTGAAAATGGCAAAAAAAATCTCTCAAAACCATGAGACTAACATGAATTCAAAGAGTGCATTTCTAAGAACTTGGCATATCTTTTAAAACAGATGTTTTGAAAGAATTTTCCTCAACCTCATTGTTGACACTCTTATTTGTCATTGATCATCTAAAAAGGCACTTTAAGGCCAGACGAAGCTGTAAAGTTCCATATCAGTTACAAAATATTACTACTTGCCTATAAGGCCCTTAATGGGTTAGCCCCTGCGTACCTAACTAGTCTTCTACCAAGCTACAATCCAGCAGCTCAATAAGGCGCCCAAAACTTCTGGACTTTTGTAGTTCCATAGGATAGTAAGACCACTAAAAGGAGGTAGAGCTGTTTTTCGCATTTGGTCTCCACAAAACTCTGGAATAGCCTTACTGATAATGTTTGGGTTCAGACATTTATCTGTTTAAATCCTAGTTATTAAGACACTCTCTTTGGCAAGCATGTCAAATAATGCATAGCATAATTTGTACTGCAGTATTATCGATAAATGCATATTATTATTCTTTAGTTTAGGTTAAAACAAATCAATTTTGCTTGGTTGGAACAGCAGCTACGCTAATTATGTCTCTATTGTTTCTCTGTTTTTAAATAGGATTTACACAAGCTTCAGTCTGGATCAGAACACCTGAGAAGAGATGATGCCAACCCTCAGAGGACCTCAGATGATGCCAACCCTGAAACAACATACAGAACTACCACATTTTGCTATAAGTTTGATTGCATCATATAATAATTGCTGTTAATAGTGTTCATCGTCTGTTTGATTACATATGTACATTAACTGACAGTCACCACTGACAATAAGCACACACTAAGATGTAGAAATTAGTGCGTAAAGTTGCTTTGCAATGATTTGATCGTGAAAAGACTGTACTAATAAACTTGAACTGAATTGAATTAAAGTAAAACAGACTTTGCCGACAGTCAAAAGTCTGGCTCTGGAATACTCATCTAGTTAATAGTTTACAGACCGGAGCATTAACTTTTCAGACAGACAGGGGGAGATGTCTGGCTATGGCAGAGGTCCAGACTCACAGCGATGCAGCATGCTGCTCTCTCAGTAATAATTCCACTGCGGACACTACTGTTATCAGTGCTAATGTTGCAGCGCGATGATTGTTTTTTCCATCTTGAGCTCAGTGAGTGGTGTATCACTTATACAATGACAACAGGAGCGTAGGGCCGGGAAGCACAAGAAAAAATATGTCAAGAATGAAGTAATTGCAATGCGTTCCAGATGACTACTAAGTACCACGTGTGTGTGTGTGTGCCGTGCCTGAGGCCTGTAAAGTGAGGTCTTGGGTGAGTCCTGGTTGACTCAGTGAAATAGTTGTTGCTGTAAACCCTTGGCCTGCTGATTAAATAAGTTAAGCACCAGACAAAAAGGTCCTCAGACCCACAATAATCACTAAGGTCTAGGGCTGAACAGATGTCACAACCAATTAACACAGCAGCAAAGATGACCACTGTGCCTGCCTGCAACACATATTCAAAATATAGTATGACGCGTAGAAGTGTTAAATAATTGAAAATATTAGATAAAAACAAAGAAAAACCAAGAATCTTCAGAAAGTTTTGTGCCTTTTGGTTAAAATCTGTTATTATTGTTATGATGGGGGTCAAATTGACCCTAATTGGTTTCAATAAAATTTACCAAAAATCACAGTATCACACACTATACAAATAATATAATACTATAGTACTAATCACACACAATATATAGATCACACTAAAAAAACTGTCTTTAAAGGGGTCATATGATGCGATTTCAATTTTTGCATTCTTTTTGGAGTGTTACAAGCTCTTGGTGCATAAAGAAGATCTGTAAAGTTGCAAAGACTAAAGTCTCAAATCCAAAGAGATATTCTTTGTAAAAGTTGAGTCAACCACGCCTACCTAAAACGGCTCGTTCTAACACGCCCCCACATATCTACCTCACTATGTGGGAAGATTTGCATAACGCCACCCAAATGTTCACGCAAAGAAAGAAGGCGTATCTTTTACTCTCGCTGTAGTGTTGTTGTTGCCGCCGCAATGTCGTGAAGACGCTGTGTTTCGTTGTGAAAGCGAAACTACTTTGTTTGGCTTCCAAAAGAGGACGATATCTGCTTAGTCATGCCTAGAGCTGATCCGTGCTGGATGCTGAGGAAATACATAAACTTCGCGCTGTGGATTGCCGGATCGGTTTTCACCGTGGACGAAGTGAAGTCCAGCCCGGGGTCGTCACATGTGGTGGCCGCAAGCCCTCCCGCCATGCCGTTCTCAAGCCCACCTGTCTCTGCTCACTCAAGCCGGCCTCCACATACTCTAGGTGTGTGACAAATTTTTCATTGGTGAAAGCGAACAAATACTTTGTTGGTCTTCCAAAATAGGACCACGATAGAAGTCAGTGGTTAAGTTGTATTTACAACAATGTTCCAGAATAGTTCAACCCAAATATTCTGATGTGTGCGGCACATTTTATGGAGGACTGTTTATTTTTATCCTGGTAGAGTAGACTACAATGCCTGTTGTTCTGACTCACAGACTGTAAGTACGTGTTTTTATATTTAAAGAATTTGCCACTGACAATTCAATGCGAGTTTTGAGCAGTGTAGAGTAGCGCTTGTTGTTTGTCATTTCTCCGATCACAAATGCAGACATGTTTATGTAGCAAATGGCACTGGATAGCTGGCAATCAGAGCACACCTCGCTTTCAGAAGGATGAGCTTGTAAAAATCGACGCGTTCAGAAAGGCGGGGCATAGAGGAGAAAACAATAATGTACAGTATGTGGAATAATAATGTGGTTTTTGAACCGTAAACCGCATAAACACATTTCATTACACCAAATACACAAAATAATGTTCTTTTAGCAGCAGCATTTGACCCTTTAATATTAAAACTTCTCACTCATTACAATAAAAAAATAAATAACCAGGAGAAAGTGATTTTTAAAAAATGCCATTTAGCAACTATTTTTTTAAACTTTAAAAAATATATATTTATATAGAAGACGTGTGGAAAGACAGGTCAAAATGAAGAAAAATATACTGAAATATGAAAATATAAAAAATATAGACTATATGCTAATGAGTATTTCATATAAGGTTTAAATGGTTAAATAATGAAAATTCATCCTCATGTTGTTTCATGTACAGTTTGTTTTTGTTTTTTAAACAAAAGGAGATATTTAGCAGAATGTTCACTTTCTAAACACTGAAAGTGGATTGTGACCATTGGTCAAGCTTCAAAAAGCAACTTTATTTATTTATTCCTTTTTCCTTTTGAATATGCACAAATGAAATTTGAGAGCCCCAGTGGAAGCCCCGAGTTTGTGAATAATTACTTAAATTTTGGTATTTTATTCACATAAGGCTATCATATGGCTTCAAACTTCAAATATAGTGCATAAAGTTGTATGGACTACTTTGTTTTTTTGACTTTTTCTTTTTTTGGAGCTTGAAATCCTCCCTATATATACCAAGTTTTCCACAGAAGGAAGCAAATCATACGGTTGGAACGACATGAGGGTGAGTAAACTGAGTGAACTATCCTTTAAGGCTGTAAAGAGGAAAACCTACTTTTGTGAATTCACACTGGCAATGGACTTACAGTTCAGGCTTGGTAAATATGACTTTCCATTAAAATGTGAGCAGTTCTCTGGAGTCAGAAGGGTTTGGAGTCAACACTGTGGGCTAGTCATCAGCGATTCATGCACAGAGGGTGGCACGTGGCAACTTGGTTATGAATGAATGCCCTATGTGTTGAAAAGGTTGGCTGATTTCCATTACAATCTTTGCTTTGTTTACATTATAATGAATCATTAAATTACTCACTGGCCATATTTCTTTTCTTGTTTGCCTAACACCACATCTTATGCTAAATGTGCATTGTGTGCCCATATAAACACATGGGAAGTCTCAGAGAAGAGAGTTTGTTTTAGCAAAAGTGATTTACTGTCCAAGAACATGTGTATACAGAGTGAGAAAAAAGGAAAATGAAACAGGAAGTTTCTTCAGGGGTGTGAAAAACTGATATAAAGTGCCTAGCATCCTAACTGACATACATCTAAGTGAATAAAAATAAGTGACTAATTTTGGAACACTACATAAACAGCAGCTGTGTATAGAAGTCTGTTTCCACCTCAGAGTACGAAAGGGAATTGTGAGACAAAGTTGACAAAATTAAGGGTCTAAAGTGTTTAGCTGCTTATGGCCCAAGACAATAGGCTTCAGAATCCCTGCCACCCTATACACTTAAAAATAAAGGTGCTTCACGATGCCATAGAAGAACCTTTTTGTCTAAATGGTTCCATAAAGAACCTTTAACATCTGAAGAACCTGTCTGTTTCACAAAAGGTTCTTTGTGGCGAAAGAAGGTTCTTCAGATTACAAAAAGGTAAGAAAGAGATGGTTCTTTAAAGAACCTTTGACTGAATGGTTCTTTGTGGAACCAAAAATGGTTCTTCAATGGATCGCTTGAAGAACCTTTTGAAGCACCTTTATTTTTAAGAGTGTATATAGAAAAAGCTGTTTGGAAAATAGATGGATGGAGATAAACATTAGAAAATATTAGAAATAAAGTAGCACTGTGAGATTTAAAGTGACCAGTGTCAGTAAAGTTTGTAGTTGCAAGAAATGTCACAAGCTATGTGAAAACAAGTCCAACTGCAAGAACAAATACATGCAAAATACCGCCCCATTGCAATATATAAAATCATTTAATTTCTCTATCTCTCTTCTATACATGAACTACTCTGTGACGTGTACGGGGACATTGACAGGTTTATGACTATGAACGGCATTTACATATATTTCCTAGTCATAAGGAGTGGGTACGGAAAGTATTCGACCCCCTTAAATTTTTCACTCTTTGTCATATTGCAGCCATTTGCTAAAATCATTTAAGTTAATTTTTTTCCTCATTAATAATGTACACACAGCACCCCATATTGACAGAAAAACACAGAATTGTTGACATTTTTGCAGATTTATTAAAAAAGAAAAACTGAAATATCACATGGTCCTAAGTATTCAGACCATTTGCTCAGTATTTAGTAGAAGCACCATTTTGATCTAATACAGCCCTGAGTCTTTTTGGGAAAGATGCAACAAGTTTTTCACACTTGGATTTGGGGATTCTCTGCCATTCCTCCTTGCAGATCCTTCCAGTTCTGTTAGGTTGGATGGTAAACGTTGGTGGACAGCCATCTTTAGGTCTCTCCAGAGATGCTCAATGGGTTTAAGTCAGGGCTCTGGCTGGGCCATTCAAGAACAGTCACAGAGTTGTTGTGAAGCCACTCCTTCGTTATTTTAGCTGTGTGCTTAGGGTCATTGTCTTGTTGGAAGGTAAACCTTCGGCCCAGTCTGAGGTCCTGAGCACTCTGGAGAAGGTTTTCATCCAGGATATCCCTGTACTTGGCCGCATTAATCTTTCCCTCGATTGCAACCAGTCGTCATGTCCCTGCAGCTGAAAAACACCCCCACAGCCAATGATGCTGCCACACCATGGCTTCACTGTTGGGACTGTATTGGAGAGGTTATGAGCAGTGCCTGGTTTTCTACACACATACCGCTTAGAATTAAGGACAAAAAGTTCTATCTTGGTCTCATAAGACCAGAGAATCTTATTTCTCACCATCTTGGAATCCTTCAGGTGTTTTTTTAGCAAACCCCATGCGGGCTTTCATGTGTTGTCTTGCACTGAGGAGAGGCTTACGTCGGGCCACTCTGCCATAAAGCCCCCGACTGGTGGAGGGCTGCAGTGAATGGTTGACTTTCTACAACTTTCTCCCATCTCCCGACTTGCATCTAGGAGCTCAGCTCCCAGCTGACCTGGGTTTCTTCTTTACCTCTTCACCAAGGCGCTTCTCCCCCGGTAGCTCAGTTTGGCCAGACGGCCAGCTCTTAGGAATGGTTCTGGTCGTCCCAAACGTCTTCCGTTTAAGGAATGGAGGCCACTGTGCTCTTGTGAACCTTAAGTGCAGCAGAAATTTTTGTAACCTTGGCCAGATCTGTGCCTTGCCACAAATCTGTATCTGAGCTCTTCAGGCAGTTCCTTTGAACTCATGATTCTCATTTGCTCTGACATGCACTGTGATCTGTAAGGTCTTATATAGACAGGTGTGTGTCTTTCCTAATCAAGTCCAATCAGTTTAATCAAACACAGATGGACTCAAATGAAGGTATAGAACCATCTCAAGGATGATCAGAAGAAATAGACAGCACCTGAGTTAAATATATGAGTGTCACAGCAAAGGGTCTGAATACTTAGTACCATGTGATATTTCAGTTTTTCTTTCTTAATATAAATCTGCAAAAAATGTCAATAATTCTGTGTTTTTCTGGCAATATGGGGGGCTGTGTGTACATTAAGGAGGAAAAAAAAAAAACTTAAATGATATTAGCAAATGGCTGCAATATAAAAAAAAATGAGTGAAAAATTTAAGGGGGTCTGAAAACTTTCCATACACACTGTATATCGTCTATTTAGGAATATACACATATTTCCTCATTTTAGTTAAATTGTCTCCACATTACACCAATTAGTTCCTTTGATTTAGTTAAATAATTTAGCTTATTCATTTCCCCATTTTATTTAAATAGTGGCCATGATTGAACTAAAGTAGGGTGACCATACGTGCCATTTTCACAGGACGCGAAGAGCATTTGAAAGCAATAAGGAACGTTCGTGTATGGTATTTTGATTATACACCAGATAGATCGGCAACGACAACAAAGCAAAACCTAGGATTTTAGGCAATATAGAATTCCTGGCCAGGATGCGTCCTGGGAAAATGGCACGTATGGTCACCCTAAACTAAAGTGTTCCGACTATGAATTCTATCGCTATGAATTTGTGGCCATGGATATCTAGTTTTTTTTCCTGCCCCATGTCATGTGCGGGACTCTGTAGAAATGAATGAAATATGCATATAATTTTAATCAACATTTATTATATCTTGTTCTTGATTTTTTTTAATGCATTCTGGAATTCATCCCACATGTTGATTTGGGCCAAAAGAAGGTATTTTAGCATAATGATAATGTTGAGCATACAATATTAGATTTGAAACAGTGCTATTGTCTATAGTTTCTATTCACTGCAAGGGTAAGAGCGGCAGGTCACCACAGGCTGTGCCATTATATAGTTAGTGCTAAACTGGCTGTGAAAGGTTGGATTGCGCCCCCGGGAGCCCTACTGGCTCTATAGACTGCAGTGCACAACCGTGCTTACCCAGCATGCCACTGAACACCCACGTCAAGTGCCTCCACAGATTTACAATATGATCAATGGATACGCATACAATGATCTCATCTCTAACTGACATCCCATCACCAATCTCCATCACCCATCACAAACCAAAACGATGAGGAAGAGTTTAAAATCTGCAGTTTGAAATCTTGTAGAGATAAAGGATATGTTAAAAACAGACCTTAATGTGTCATATGTCCACTATAATCCGACAGAATTACATACAAACAAGCATTTCTTCTACTGATAGCTATATAAATCATATGAAAGTGCATCTGTAGTCAATATCCACTAACATGCTGCCATGTACATTAAGGGTCATTAAGTTAGTCATCCAATGCACAAGATGCTGAGGTTGTAAAAGACTAATTATATGATCCGCTGTGCATGTGTTGATGGATCAATCTGCATTTGGCGTACACAAGCTGCGGCATGTTTGTATGGTATATGGTGGTAGTGTAAGTGTGTGTTTATTTGTGTGTGTGTGTGTGTGTGTGTGTGTGTGTGTGTGCGGTTCAGTCAAGCAGAGCAGCAAATCATAGTCTTAATGAATTCAGTCATGGTTAGATGAGAAAGATCATACTGTAGACAACTGTTGACAAATACACCAGATGCTAAAACAGCATTATGTTAACATGGTCTGTTGGTTAATGAGCCATTCACAGTGTTAACCCCGTCAACAAAATTACTGATGGAAATGTTTGCTGATGAGGGATTTTGTGATTTCTTTAACAATAGTGAAGACAAAATGCATTTTAATAATAAAAAAAATACTGCAGGATTAATGATGCATTCATGTTTTTAGAAGAAAACTGCAGGAGAAAAAATGCAGAAAGAGTTCAAATAATGTTGTAAAATTGTATATATTATATATAAAAAGAAAATAGGTGGGAAGAGTGATCTGCTTGAGCTGAAAACAATGAACTAGTAAACTGAACCACTTTTATAGCTAATTTGCTCACTCAAATGTTTCCTAGATGACATTAATCAACTATATTCACAAAATAAACATAATATTACAACCTACATTTGCACAGACAATACAGTGAACACACAAGTCAACTTGAAGTTACATGGTAATAAGAATATTACTGATATTAGTTGTACTAGAATATTACTACTGATGTTGCCTTATTATATATATAATAAATGAGGGGTCTGCTGTTGTCATTATCATTTGATTTAAAACAAATATTTGATTTGTTTGAAAAGAAAAAAACTAATTGCAATCATCATTTGATTTGAATAATTTTTGTGAAAAAATAAATAAATTGAGTTATTCAAAGCTAAAGCTAAGAAGCTACATGTCGACTAAATATTTCTTTGTCCTTCTCACATTAAGTGTATTAAATTTAAATATAATATACAAGCATTTATCTCTGAACATTGATGATTTTAATTTGAATGATTTTTAAATGTAAACAAGTATGCAAACCAATGTACATGGTATATTTAAATTCCACAATGCGGTAGTCAGTTTTATGAATAATATACAACAATTTGCAACAGAGAAAAAGACTAAGAGAAAGAGCGAGAGAAAGAGATTTAAAGATTTCCTGCTTTTTTCCCCCCTGATGAATGAAGTCATTTCCTCTTTTCATGAGCAACTCAATAACAGTGACAGTTGTATAGCTCAGAACCTTTTAAGGAATTAAAACTGGTAAATGTCTGGGAGACGTAATTATGTGCCTTTAACAAATTAGCTTGAAATTATCTTTGAAGAGGGATAGTTGACCAAAAAATATAAATTCTGTCATTCTGCCATCATTTCAATTGTGGTGCATTGAGACTCACATTAAAAATTAAATGTGGACTGAGTATGGGATTATGGAAATTTCATGTCCATGTCCATAGATAATACCACTTTCTTCAGCTCAGGTTTGGACTGGTCACATGTGTTTGTAATCGTGTGTGGTTGATTGGCCAGCCTGTTTTGCCATAATGAACCCATTTCCTAGGATTCTCAAAGTGGCCTCGAACACTGTTTGAACCTTTCATCAGCAAGTGAGGTAATGGCACAATGAGGTTTTCCAGTAAAGAACCAAAGCCTCATGTAAATGGATCCATGACCTAGTCCATCTGCTGGCTGCAGTCTTATCTTACCAGGTCTGTACCTGGAACTCTTAAAAGGTGATGCTTAAGGAATACAAATGATATTTACTTGACATTCCAAGTACAAATGTTCAAAATGCAATCAGTCTTTATTATCCAACATCCGAGTTAACAGTTTCCATCCCAAAAATTGATTGAAGTGGTGCTTTATGAGTGTGGATGTTGAGTGTAATAGCACTGTTTGTATCATTCACTTATCTGTGTTCACGGCGTTCCAGAGTATGTGATTACAGAACAATTTCAGCAGGAATGGGACATTACTACTATTTTATCTACTCCATGTATATATGTTATTTTGTCCTGAGCTGTGATACATAGTGGAATGGTTCATGTAAAGCATAATGTGCATGAAATTACTATGAACTTCTAAATACAAGTGGTAAAATTTTTCTCCCCCTATTTATTTCATAAATATGAACTCACTCTTGCCATGCGCTAAGTATGGAAAGGTGTGCAGACATATTAAACATACGAAGCCTACTGTATCCTATTTGATACACAAATTTCTAAGGTCTCTAAATGATCAACATGATCAAAACGTTGCTGAAAATATTGTACAGAATCTACTACATGCCTTCTGTCATCTGATTGTTTGTTTTTATACTTTTTAGAAAGTAAACAGTCTTTTAGTATCATTCAAAACATGTCCACCTTCAGGTCATGGTGCATCATTGCATGGCATTGCATTATATGTTTTGCACCCCACAATAAAAACTACAGAGCTTTAATCATAAAACTAAGCATTTTAATATCATCTTACCAAGACATATTATTGGGAGATGATAACTGATATTTATATAATTTTATGTAAGTAGTCTGTTATACTGTTATTGAGCGGTTGGGTTGTTTTGACCCAGCGTTTGGGTTGTTTTGAACCAGCGGTTGGGTTGTTTTGACCCAGCGGTTGGGTTGTTTTGACCCAGCTGTTGGGTTGTTTTGACCCAGCGGTTGGGTTGTTTTGACCCGTTGGGGTATGTTTGACCCAGGGTTGGGTTGTTTGACTTAGGGTGGGTTGTTTTGAAACAGCGTTGGGTTGTTTGACCCGTGGTGTGGTTGTTTGACAGCGGTGGGTTGGTGTGACCAAGTCGTGGGGTTGTTTGACCAGCGGTTTGGGTTGGTGTTTGCCCGTGGCTTGGGTGTTTACACAGTAGTCCGGGGGTGGCTTGGTGACCAGCTTTTGGGTTGTTTTGACCCAGTGGTTGGTTTGTTTTGACCCAGTGGTTGGGTTGTTTTGATCCAGTGGTTGGGTTCAAAACAACCCAACCGCTGGGTCAAAACAACCCAATAGCTGGGTTTGTCCTTTTTTAACCCAGCGCTGGATTAAATCTCTTTAAAAAATATAGAATCCTCATTCATGTCTATATCACAAACTTTACAGATTAATGTATGAGCTGTTCTCCAATGTTTAATATTAAGGGTTAGGGCTTTGTTAAAATTACTAATTGTACTCCTAATAATGCATATTTATCTTTCAGTGTATGCTACATTTTGTCATTGTGTACATATTCAATCAAGATTCATTTATAATATACAATTATTTATTTAAACAAAGACAAACTTATGCTGGTGCTGGAATGTTGCTGCTTATTTAATTTAAATGCACATTTTGCAGGGTTTTTTTTCAAATCTGGAATGCGTGTTGTTAACCTTGTCCATAAAAAATTCAATCCATCAACTGAGGTTAACATGCATCCTTCTTCAGTAAATTAAACGTAATTGAATTGCACTGTGTGGATGATAGGCCCCGCTCAGATCCAGATTTACATGATGATTGGTCATGCCTGTCTGCAATGACCTCTGGCCCCCGGGAAGCATATAAAACAGCAGGATGTTTGGACAGGGCGGATTCATAACAGCTTGCCGAATGTTTAGCCAATACTCTTTCATTCAGCCCAACCAGACTAATCAGAGAAATGTGGTGTTGTCTCACGTTAATTTGCTCAGTATGCAAAGGAATAATGCATGCCGCCCTATTCTTAATTGTAAAAACAAAGTCTTGAGTTGAGTGCATTGTTATTGATTGTGCAGTCTTAGCGGATCTTTCTCTAGGGTGGAGGAAATTTATAGCTGTAATACAATTCAATTTTCAGATGAGGCTATCATGTTATTAGTTAAATGTTAGAGCACTTTCACTGACTTCCTGAAGTCAGATTTTCTTTAGGGAGTGTTTAATGAATAATGGTAGAGGAAACTGAAACCATAATGACTCAGAGAGTGGAAAATAAGTCTAAAATGTTTGTAAGCAGAGCATCTGGAAACATTGTCCAGAGGCAGAATTTGCTGAGCAGCTACTGGTAAAATTAGCATCATAGAGCTCTGCATGACAATCTGAAATAACATGCTACTGATTATACGGTAGAAAATGCTTTTTCCAGGTCTGAGAATACTTATATCATTAATGCAAAGTTATAGAATGCATACAGGTGCATCTCACTAAATTAGAATGTCGTGGAAAAGTTAATTTATTTCAGTAATTCAACTCAAATTGTGAAACTCGTGTATTAAATAAATTCTATGCACACAGACTGTAATAGTTTAAGTCTTTGGTTCTTTTAATTGTGATATTTTTGGCTCACATTTAACAAAAACACTCCAATTCACTATCTCAACAAATTAGATTATGGTGACTTGCTAATTAACTCAAAACACCTGCAAAGGTTTCCCCGAGCCTTCAAATGGTCTCTCAGTTTGGTCCACTAGGCTACACAATCATGGGCAAGACTGCTGATCTGACAGTCGTCCAGAAGACAATCATTGACACCCTCAATGGAGGGTAAGCCACAAACGTTCATTGCCAAAGAAGCTGGCTGTTCAGAGTGCTGTATCCAAGCAAGTTAACAGAAAGTTGAGTGGAAGAAAAAAATGTGGAAGAAAAAGATGCACAACCAAACCGAGAGAACCGCAGCCTTATGAGACTTGTCAAGCAAAATCGATTCAAGAATGTGAGTGAACTTCACAAGGAATAGACTAAGCCTGGGGTCAAGGCATCAAGAGCCACCAAAACAGACGTGTCAAGGAATTTGGCTACAATCGTCGTATTCCTCTTGTTAAGCCACTCATGAACCACAGAAAACGTCAGTGGCGTCTTACCTGGGCTAAGGAGAATAACTGGACTTTTGCCCAGTGGTCCAAAGTCCTCTTTTCAGATGAGAGCAAGTTTTGTATTTCATTTTGGAAACCAAGGTCCTAGAGTCTGGAGGAAGGGTGGAGAGCTCATAGCCCAAGTTGCTTGAAGTCCAGTTTTAAGTTTCCACAGTCTGTGATGATTCGGTGTGCAGTGTCATCTGCTGGTGTTGGTCCTTTGTTTTTTTTGAAAACCAACGTCACTGCACTCGTTTTCCAAGAAATTTTGGAGCACTTCATGCCTTCTTCTGCTGACCAGCTTTTTGAAGATGCTGGATTTCATTTCCAGCAGGATTTGGCACCTGCCCACACTGCCAAAGCACCAAAAGTTGGTTAAATGACACATGGTGATGGTGTGCTTGACTGGCCAGCAAACTCACCAGAACTGAACCCCATAGAGAATCTTTGGGGTATTGTCAAGAGGAAAATGAGCAACAAGAGACCAAAAAATGCAGATGAGTTCAAGGCCACTGTCAAAGAAACCTGGGCTACCATACCCACCTCAGCAGTGCCACAAACTGATCACCTCCATGCCACGCCAGATTGAGGCAGTAATTAAAGCAAAAGGAACCCCTACAAAGTATTGAGTAAATGTACAGTAAATTAACATACTTTCCAGAAGTCCAACATTTCACTAAAAATGTTTTTTTTTTATTGTCTTATGAAGTATTCTAATTTGTTGAAACAGTGAATTGGTGGGTTTTTGTTAAATATCAGCCAAAATCATCACAATTAAAAGAAAAAAAGACTTGAACTACTTCAGTCTGTGTGAATTGAATTTATTTAATACACGAGTTTCACAATTTGAGTTGAATTACGGAAATAAATAAACTTTTCCACAACATTCAAATTTATTGAGATGCACCCGGTCATGTAAACTAACAGTTGTAATATTTTTCCATCTTTTGACATTAGTCAATAACTCACAATATTTTGGAATTTGATTCTTACAAGTAAGTTTAAAAGTTTGCATTAGTGTTTTCAAAGTAACCATATTGTGGTTTACCGTTTGTAAACAAGAAAAAATCAACAAAGGTTCCAATTTAGTTTGAAATAATTATTTCTTAAAAAAATTAAAATAAATAAATATACTAAGTAATTAAGTCTCAGTTATAAAAAGTATTCTTATTAAAAGAGCTGAAGGAAGAAACATTTAATATATGAAAAATACCACACAGTGACACATTTTAAGTGGCATTCAAACAAATGACTGAAACAATTCATTAATTGCAGTGAACTAATTGCAGAAATTAAGTACACATTTCATCTCGATCAACATCTTGGCTAATGAGATTTAAATTAAATTATCTAAGTGCTTTTAAATTTGAGTTATGACACAAAAATGGACCTAATGTCATGATCTATTGCACATTACAATTATCACAGCATTCATTGGTTATTGTATTCTGAATAAACAAACAAACAAATACATGGATGGATGGATGGATATTAAATACTTCTAAAATTAAAGTAAAAAATTATTCTATTTTGTGAAAAAGTGAGTGTAGTGTGCTATGAGGGATCATTTGCTTGGGACAACGGTCAGTTATACAGTTTAGTTTCATTATTCAAAAACATTTGTCCATAGAATGTCACAAATTACACTGAATCAGATCACAATGATCACATTGCTTAATCAGAATCAAGCATTTCATCTGTACGTCTGTCTGTGCGTTTCCCAGTCAAATGAATGCACAGCTGGACTTGGTAAACTTCAGGCCACCGTACATTGCTGCCTTGACCTGGTTGTCCCTCAGGAGAACAAGAAGCAGCAGTCATCCTGCCCTGGTTTCTTAACCACAGGTGACTGAGCTTGGTAGATGTCAAGGGGACGCTGGGACAGGTTTTAGTAGCTATCTGGGGGATAGTTTGGGTGTAGGAAGTTTCATTAAGGTCAAAAAGGTGGCTGCATGAATACAGAATGTGGGTTCTGAGGTATATCAATTATTCCACAAGGGACGATTCTACCTCCCTCAGAGCCACACAAGGTCCCAAGGATTGAATAATGTCACATCATGCATCTGCATTCAGTGGCTGGAGAGGTAACTGATATGCTTTGTCCTTTGACCTCAACAGAAAGGCCAACATTCGTCACGCAGGACTGGGCTTCTGGAACATCTGTCAGAAGGGGTCGGTGCTCCCATCCATGATGAATAGATGCTAATGGAACCTAACTCAAGAGCCATGAGACGGCTTGACCCTTAGTATGCCTACATATCAGAATTTACTGTGAAAGCCAAATAGCCTTTCACATGTTGTGAATTCTTTGTAAAATAGAATTTCAACTGTGTTTTGAGATGTGATTTTGACTTTCAGTCAGCTTTGGTAACCATGTGGTAGTTTCGGTGTCTTAATTGGTTTTCTTTCACAATCTGCTGATTCATGCACTGTGGATTTCAAACTTTGTGATGTGACAATGTGATGGCAATGATGCTCATTTGGGTGGTGAGAGTTTGAATTCGGCCTTATGCAGGAGTTAAATAGGGATTATACCAATATGGAGCCAACATCCCAAAAAGCACTCCCAAAATAATGTTTTAACCCTTTCATGGCAGTACTATATAGCTATATTTGCAAGAAATGAGAAACAAACCACCTGGTTCACTGTAAAGGTTTTGTTTGCTTAAGCTGGACTGAAAGATCTATTAGAAATCAAAGTTGAATCAGATGTTTGAAGTTCAATTCACTGATCATAGCAGTTCTCGAGTCAGAACTACAAAACTACAGTATGACTTCAGAAGACTATAATAGATAATATACAGTATATTCATAATATTATATTTTTTCAGCCTTTCGTGTAATTTTGTTTAGCTTTACAACTATAGTTGCTACCAATTTTTAATGTATTAATTGTATTGAAGTTCTTCAAAATATGAATTATTTTTGCTCTCGGTCAAAATAAAGTCATGAAATGGTATGAGCATGAGTAAATAAAAGTGAACTGTTAATTTAATTTAATCAGTAGCTGTTTTATTTTTTAAATAACAGAATGGAGCACATTTGGTTGCATTTCGCTTGATTAGTTTCATACCATATCTGTTCTGACACTGCCAATTGAAATCTATTCGTTACTGTGAACAAGAGTAGGCTACTCAGTTGACCAGATGAGTATTCTTTATTACCTTATTTCCCTTGAGGTCGAGAAGGTCACCCTTGAGACTGCCACTCCAGTTGAGACGGACAGCTGACCTATGACCTTTCCAAAAGCTCAATAGGAGAATCCTGACTATTCACAGCAGTCAACACTGATGTGATTTTCTAAAAGAGAAAGACCACAGAACAAGATCTATTGACACCAGCTGCATAGATGGAGGAATTGAGTATCGAGCCACTTCAAAAAAAGATGACCCACAATGCACCACTCCAAGAACGTTTTCATTAAAGGGGTCATATGATGCTTTTTTAAAGATCATTATTTTGTGTATTTGGTGTAACAGAATATGTTGACATGCTTTAATGTTCAAAAAACACATTATTTTTTAATACTGTACATTATTGTAGGTCCTCTATGCCCCGCCTCTCTCAAAACGCTTCGTTTTCTACAAAGTCCCTCTTTTTGACAAGCGCAGTCTGCTCTGATTGGCGAGCTGACCCAGTGCATTGTGATTGGCCGAACACCGCAAGCACTCGTCAGAAATGTAACGCCCCTTTACCATAATCGCGAGCTTCATCTTCAAAATAAATGTAAGAACACAGTGATGAAGCTTGTATGTGTTTGCAGTACACAAGCCACGATTAAGACAGCTGACTCCCCTGTGATGTGACCCTGTGTCTCTCTCACACACACACACACACACACACACACGATGTGCAAAACTCAGCATTTGAACAGTCAATAGCAAATACTTAAACTAATAACAAAACAGTAGCTGATTCAGAAGCGCCAGATTGTCATAGCAAAGTCAGAATTACCTCATCTCCTTGGTTCACGAAACGGTCGTCCATAAAATGCATTGCTGTTCTGTTGTAAGTGATCTTAAAGATTCCTAAATGCATCTACTTTCGGAAGGCCAAATAAAGTGCTTTGCTTTCGCCTAGAAACACACAGCGTCTCCCTGACATGGCTGCTTCAACACTAACTGCGGTTAACTGAAACCACGCCTTCTTTCTTTGCGTGCACATTTGGGCGGCATTATGCTAATATTTCCACATTGTGACGTAGATATGTGGGGGTTGTTAGAACGAGCCGTTTTAGGGGTGTGTGGGGCAGGCTTAAATTTGATAAAGAATATATCTTTGGTTTTGAGACTTTAGTCTTTGCAACTTCAGGGATCTTATCTATGCACAATCAGCTTGTAACACTCCAAAGAGAAAGGAAAACTTGAAATCGCATCATATGACCCCTTTAACACAAGCAAATTAAAATCCCTCTGGTGTGTCTTTTTTGAGCTCTTTAAGATACTAGAAGTGACCTGCAATGGCAATTATATTAAAACACTGTACTCGTAAAAAGTTGTCACCGCAGTGTCCCCAAGAGATTACATTGGTAATCTTATCCAATGTCTGTTCAGCAGTTGCTGTAGTCTTGCCAAGTTGGACAGTTTTCGAACTATGTACATTGAGGGAGGTCTGTGACCATCATCAGAATGCATAGAAACTAAGCCGTGACCCCTTCAAGAAAGGTCAAGCACGTTGGTGAAAACCTGAGTCTGAGGGCGGCCCTCAACAGCGTTGTTTTTGTTTTTACTGTCTAAAAATCACTTTCTCTGTCTCAACCTTCTGTGTCCACATACACTAAGTAACACACATTCTTTCTAAGGTGTTGGCTTGGTATGTTCATCAGTTTTCACTTGCTGTAGGTTCCACCTGTCTACCAGCGTGTCAAACAATACCGTGTCGATGGACCGACCCCTCTTTTTTCTGTCCCGTCTGATTTCCTTTCAGGTGAGTTTGTTGGATCTGGTCCAAGAGACACACAGAGAGCAGACAGACCATGAAGAAGGTGATTGTTCACAGGTGTTCTGGAGGCACCAGGGCAAAGAGTATGTTCTGGAGTATATCACATTGATTAGTACATGGTGCTGTGCTATGTAAAGTTATATACCTCCAAATCATCCTCAAGCACAGGTTCAGATACAGTGAGTTTAAATTAGGGACAAAAGAAAATTGGTAATTGGTCAAGTTCACCATTATCTGTATTTACTTACACTTACTTTCTTTAGTGGAACCTAAAAGTATATATTTTTTTAAGTATTTGGTGAATGCTCATGTAGATTTTCCATATAACGCAAGTGGTCACAAAGTGAGTAGACGCTTTCAAGCTCCAATACGGAAAACATTTCACAAAACTTTACTCACAAAACTTTCATATGACTTGAATAAATCTGGAATATACTGCATGGACAAGTTGTATGATTCTTTTCATTCAGTTTATGAACAAAATAAACAAAATAATAAAGTAAAAATTTTCTTTTGGTTTCCACTGAAGAAAAAAATCATAGTGGGTTTGGAATGTCATGGCTGAGGGTGAGTAAATGATGACAACATTTCTATTTGTGGGTGAACTATTCCTTTAGTGATGTTACGTCTCCCTAATTATCTGGCGTCTAGAATGCAAATGTGAATCTGTATACATGAAATATCTCTTTTTATATGCATTGCATAATGGTCCATGTCCAATAAAGATTCAAAACTCGTTAATTTGTTGACAGGAAGAGAGAGACACTCTTTCTTCTGTCACTCACTCCAGTGGATCTTCGTGTTCCTAATTTGCATAACTCTTTTAGCAGATAATTATATCTATCTTGTGATGTCCCACAGATTTGTGTCTGCTGTGAATGGGGCTCATTTAGTGCTGGTGAGCGAGGGGAACAGGGAAAGTGCCAAATCCTATATAAAAAAAAAAATTTAAGGTAGACTATTGTTGACCACATGTTGTCAAGTATGTTGCATTGTGTTATGTAGGTCTTCAGAATATGTCTCACTTTTGTCTCTCTTACTCATTGGCTCTGAGCAGATCTGTCAAAGACTAACTTTTTGTTTGCCGTTCTTAGAGCCTATAGGGCTCTAAAAAGAGGCAAGTGTGATATATGTCAGGGCACCTAAATCAGTGACATCTGCCGGAATACAAATATTTTCTGAATGCTTTAACAAAACAAAAAACAAAACAAAACAAAAAACAAAACAAAAACAAAACAAAACAAAAAACAGATACAGTACAACAAACAAAATATAAAAGAAAACAAAATACCTTTCAGTGCAGTTTATTTACACATTAAAGTGACAGCCCTAGTAAAAACTAAAATATTTAGATGTTTATATAAACTGTTTTTCATGCCAAAGAACAAAAGACATACAGGATAACTTCTCTGAGACTTACACCCACGCTGTCTTGCAGCCCAAATCAAACCATGAATCAAAATAGCGGTTCACTTTAAAGTGCAGGAAATGTGATCTGTCCAGGGGATCTTTCCATGAGCATATTCTTTATTAGGATAAAGCTCCGAAATGCAAGGGATATTAACTTTAACGCAAGTCTGAATTGATTTAAAATCCAGTGATTATTTAATCATGAGAGCAAGTCTTTGGCTGTCAGCTTTATGAAATATGTCAGTATTAAAATTAGCTGTAGGGGCCAAAAATTAATGTATCCATATTCATGCCACATTTTTTTTGCCCAAATATCCGCTCCCACTGAGCACTAGGAGAATGGAAGTTATTAAATATACTGTGTGACTATCATACATATATATTTTACGGAAATAGATGGGATTTGTCTTTTATTGGTAAAAGGAGGGTTCACAGCACTTCACAATGCTTCAGTTCGGCTACAATCAGACTGGATTACTGTGTACAGAGAAAATAAGATGTAACTGGTCGGCGAATGTACATTTTTGACAGATTTAGTCAATTTTAGATGTGCTCTGCTGTTAAAATGTCACAACAACCTGTTTTAAGACACAACAAAGGTTTTGTTAGTAGTAAAATGCCATATCAGTAAAACAATTTGATGGTTTTGTGCTTCAGAAGACTCTGAAAAGTACCATTATGTTGCATGATTTTAGTGGGAAAAATAGTGAAAAATAAGTGCACTTAATTATATAGAATTTGCGCTTGTAGTGTACTTAATCTTTTTTTTAAACTATATTTGCAAATAATATACTATGTCACTGTAAAAATAAAAATGATGCTGCAATTAGTTATAACAACTTAAAATATGTTGAGATACCTTAAATATCCAACTTAACTAAAGTTAACTAAACTTAAAATTTCAACTCAAGCAAAAACACTTTAATTTGAAACAACACATAATTACTTATTTTAAGATGTGATAACTAATCACAGCAATAATTTTACAGTGTATCAATAAAACGCCAAATAAGAGTAGAGTACATTTTCATGACTGTTTTTAAAACAATTTGAAAAACGTACACTTTGTAATAATGTCAAATTGATTTAAAATCATTGTTTTAATAATCTTTTGTCGTGCAAAACTTGTTTTGATATGTTGACTAGCATACTAAAGCACATGTAAAGTACTAATGATCATTTTAACCAGTGTGTTCTTCAATATTACATTTAGGTTTAAGTTGTAATGTAATACAATAGAGCATGATTATAAATGTTTTTAAATACATTAAATATTTTATCTTATCTTAAATATTAGTTTGTACATTCAGCAGTACATTTTAACCACATTTCAAAGACAACAGAAGTAATTATGAAATTTCATAATTAATAATTGTGAAATTTAGGTGTACTTATGAAATTAATGAAATATAGATGTTTAACAATCTATAATTAATATCCATTTCATTCCAGTTGACATGCAATTAAAAGTCTGAAAACATTACATTCAGTTTGCTAAACGATATTATTTCCATAAATATGCTTTACAAAGGTAACTTTATTACCATTTGAATATTCAAGCATATAAGTACTGTGCCAGTTTGATAGACTTTTGAAAACCCAGCCACAGCAAACTGAATTTGAAATCTAAATTAAATATAGTAATCACCAGCACTATAAACAGATTTTGAAACATGTTTTTCATTTCTCATATGCATAAAGTTGAGCATTTCTCCGCATTTTGATGCTCCCAGCACTATTTTGAGGTACCGTATGGGAAAGAAACAGACTGATTTTGACACAACGACATACTCCGACAGAAACGGTTGCCGAGTGAGTCAGGATGAGCTAATCTTGTTAGATCAAGATCACGCAGCTCTGGTATAAAGCTGACTTTGTCTGTTTTCCTCCTCATCTCTCACTTACAAACTTCCCCCGTCCCTTTGGTTCAATCCTAAAATCATGTGCCGTCGATTTCACTTAGATTTGTAAGTACTCTCAGTCTCTCCCCTGAATGGCAAGTAATTTTCCATCAAACAACACATGAGCCTGAAATCAATAACCAATTCTGAATGTCTAGTTTCACTTTTCAAGAAACAAATGTCAGTGGAAATCTCACTTAAGCTCTTTGAAGTTGAGACAGCTAAACCTACAGATCTGTATGTTCTCCAGGGTATTAGTGACTTGATTTAGCATGACTTTCAGACAACAGGAACTCTAAGTGCCCAGAAAAGTATGAAAGACATCGTCAAAATAGTCCATCCGCCATCAGTGTCAACCGCACCACATGGATGCGCTGTTTTCGTTCAATCAAAGCGTAAATAAACATCGAAAACGTATCCGTGTGGTGCAGCTGACATAGACAAGTAGAACTGTATATGCAGTTTGCGTTTAGTGGATATTCTCCAAAACGGCGCTACGGTGACGCGGAGGAGACAAATTGTTGAATAAAGCCGTTATTTTTGTTTTCTTTGCGTACAAAAAGTATTCTCGTCGCTTCATAAAATTCCGATTGAACCACTGATAGCAGATGGACTATTCTGACGATGTCTTTCATACTTTTCTGGGCCTTGACAGTGTTATTTATTTGGCAGTCAATGGGACAGTCACAAGCCTCCCGGTTTTCATCCAAATATCTTAAATTGTGTTCCGAAAGTGAACGAAGCTTTTACGGGTTTGGAACGACATGGGGGTAAGTGACTAATGACAAAATTTTCATTTTGGGGTGGAGTATCCCTTTAAGATATTTATTTGAAGTGCTTCCTGCAATTTTAAGTTAATAAACATATTCACACATTCACAGTTCTTTGATGTTGGTTAATGGTGACTGTGATGACAGGGGCGGGCCGAGAGCCGTGGGAACAGAGCGAGGCCGGTGGAGTAATTGATAACGAGCGACACCTGCACCACTCACCGGTCTTGATCCCCGAAAACTCCGGCAGGATAAAAGGAGGAGTTACGAAAGACGAGAGAGGACCAGGCCTGGTGTTTTGTGTGCGGCAGTCGTCCGCGAGGGGCTGGCGCTTTACTTTCATTTTGTGTTTGTTTATTTTATTAAAGTTTTGTTAAAATGTTCGTCAGTTCCCACCTCCTTCTTCCCGTGACTACGAACTTTGTTACATTGGTGCCGAAACCCGGGAGGAAGAAGGGACACGCTGTCAGAGAGCCCTCGCTGCTGAGGGGGATCGCGGTGCTGAGGAGATCGAGGCGGTGGTGCTGGAACTATGAAAGACGAGGGGGGACGGAGAGCTCGCTGCCGTGCTCCTGGGTCGAGGAGTCGCTGCCGGCTGCCCTCAATAGGAGGAGCCATCGCCGTCCGCCAGGAGGCGGTGGAGTGGTGGGCCGTCCACCAACGATGTCCAGTACCATTGCATCGCTCCGCAGTTGAGGACCAAGCGGCAGTGTGTCCGGCAACCGGACCGATAATTTTTTTTTTCTTTTCCTCTCTCCCTTCTCTCGAATCTGTCTCTCCTCATCCTTCCGTCTCCTTTTCTCTCGCCTCGTCTGTCTGTCCTTACCCCCAGGTACGCCGCGACCACCGTGATCGGCGGGGGGAGTGGAGCGCAGTCTCGGGAGTACCAGACTTTATTATGAACCCTTGTTTGAGAAATGCATCTCTATGTGAACAGTTTTGACTTTTCAACCTCAGCAATTCTACAATCAAATTGGAAATAACTTTACAAAGGCAATGTTAGCAAGCTATTTTATCACACCATTCTCATGTTACGACAAAGAGTTGTGGCTATACATTAATGCTAATTAAACGTAAAAAAAAAAAAAATTTTGCTTCTTTTTTTTTTACAAACTGAGGGAAAAGTCGAAAATGATTTTCTGTGGAAGTCAATAGAGCTTAAACTGGCTTAAATATATTTGCAAACTTGTCAAAGCAGTGCTAGTCACGTCAGGGTACAGGCTTGAGTCTATTCTTTCATATCCTGATCTCAATAGAAATGCCCTACTTTTCTCCACTTTTTCTGTTGATACAAGGACTTACAAATAAAGTTTTGCATTAGTGAAGGCGGTGGTCTGTGCAGAATGTCTATGTGTCTTTACATTAGCATGTGTGTCTGTTTGTGATGGCCATTACTAATGCAGAGTTTAAGCCACCTCTGACCCCAGATTATGTATGAGCCACTTAACATCAGTGTGACAAATAGGGATGGGCGATACCCCTTATTTTGTTTTCGATACGATACCGATATTTTTCAAGGCAGTATCGTCGATATCGATACCGATTCGATACTTCTGCACTAAACTTTTAAATTATGAAATTTATGAAATTATTAAATTACTAAGAGTAAAATGGGTAATGAAAACCACTTAACTTTATGTTTAAAACGCATTCTAACCCGTTTAATCCCAAATTTTTCCCAGACATGAAAATATCCAAATGATGTGTCATTAGTAACCCTTTGAAATAATCAATAATGTTTTTTTGGAAAAATTTTATTTTATGGTCAGTCACAATTGTAACCGGTGGGATAATGTGTATACTGAATTAACATATTTCTGCAGTCTTAAAAATGTTATATATCTTAGCCCAGCTATTTTAAACAGTTTGATCACATTCTAGGGTTACTATTATGCATAAAAAACCCTTATACAACATTGATAGGAATACTGAGATCAAATACAAAAAAATACAACCATCAACGTATTTCAAAATTGTTACTTTTTTGTAACATATATCATCACATTTTTATATTAGTGCTACCAGTATTACAACATTAATATTCTAACTTATTTGTAACATTTGAACTTTTGATTTAGTGCAATATTTTGTACTGCCATTAGGGACTGCCAGTGAATGGCTGTTGCATGCATAAAATGCAACCTTTACATGATCAATATTATCTTTCAACGTTCAATTTAAATAATTGTAATTGCACAAACTATGTAGGCTACAATTTCAATTTGTTTATTGTGAAATAACTCAAACATTTATGTTTTTTTTTCTGTCCTCTGATAAGCATTGTTCAGGGCTACCATTCCCAAAAGCTTTAATGCTTTCTTATGATATTTTGGGAAACGCAGCCCTGTTTGAATGCACTGTCAGCAGTGAGTGAATGCTCTCTGTGATTGATTGGTTCTGTCTTGCAACATTTGCGTGTGTTCAGATGAGCAGTAAAATAGTTCTGTCCTACACAATTACTCGCTAACAAAGCTTATTTGTCCAATTCAATGCATATTGTACAATTTTGTTTGTTTGTTAAATAAACAAAACCACTGGTAAATAAAATGCACCTTAGTATCGATATTTTTTGTTTGAGTATCGATACTTTCGATATATCGATACTTCGGATCGATACGCCCATCCCTAGTGACAAATGCTAAACATCTGTAAAGAGGTAAGGAAGCACACACGCATTAGTGGACAAAAATGCAAATGCAGCACTTCTCTGCTGTGACTCAGATATTATCTCCATTCACTATGTATTATTATCCTTTCATTAAAATAATCACCTTAATATTCCAGAAAAATTTCCTTCAGGCAAAGCGGTGTTTTGGCAGCCAACCCAACCATTTTAGGCAAAAGTTTCTAGCATCACAGATATCCATGAATGATGCTTCCCAAAGCAGACGGAGTTATCGCAAGTCTTTATGATCAAACATTTCCGCAAGCATTTGTGGATTAAGGCCTGAAAAAGGATCTAAAACTCTTTTTAATGTACTGTTTGTGATGTTTCTTTACTCAAGTAAGTAATGCGGCATGTGTGTGTGGTTTTACAGCCCAACGAACAACCCTTCACTCTGACCATTTCACTGTTGTAAATCACTTCAAGAGAGAAGAGCTAATTATTTCCCGCTGTCCCAACAACACACATACTAATACACACCCATGCACTTACACACAATCAATTTCGGCTAGTCTTATTGTCGAGGCACTGCAAGCCAGGCAGACTGCTTGTGTATTTAACCTGAGACTGTAATCACAACACAGGAACACAGTAATCTCTAATTACAACTCACAACCATAGGAAACCCTTTCACACATCAGTGACCACACAACAGCAGAACAGTGCAGATATTTTACAATAGAGGTTTGCTTACTGCAATTTATCCTGTTCCCAACAAAATAAATTAAATACATTAGGCTATTGTATATTTGAATTATGGAAAGAAAACAATAATGTTTAGATAGTAAATACACTAAAATGTCAATGCAAAAATGAGTATATTATTAGTATATTGCTTAAAATATGAATATTTAATTTTCTTTGCATATTATATATGTACAATAGCCTAATTTATTTATGTATTTACATTATTTTATTTTTTATTTAAAAGACAAATAATTCATTTTTTTTAATTGATCTAAAGACGTTCTTTGTGGGTCCCCAAGGGGACAATTTAGGATTTTTATGGTTAAAGGATTACAAGATATCTTTATAGGTCATGTCACAACATCGGTGAGCAAATTGTCTTCTCTAATCAATTGGCCATTTGCACCCAGTGTGTGCTTTATTTTCAGACAAACGTAGCATCCTTTTGTTTGTTTTGACCAGTACATGCACCATATGCCATTTATATCTGCTAAAGTTTGAGAGAAAAATGTATTGTACATAAGTACTTGAAACTTAAGTCACACAAAAATGCATAAAAGTCACTGCATTAGACACACAACTTGAAACCAAGTGGCAAAACAAGTCACAATATTAAGTGACTTATTTGTCCAAATTCTGTTTGGGGCCACTGTAGCCGTCATGCATTTAATTTCGAGTACTGTATATGGGCTCTTTGTAATTCCATTGAACATTTGGCTATCATTCACATGATACAGATCCAGCTTTCACCATCTGTAATTAATAACTTGACAGTGGAATTGTGGTAGTGAGGGCAATTCTGACTTTCCTTGCTGAAGTCTGCACAATGTGGTTTAAAAATTGGCTCCAGAGTGTCCAGCTCCCTGCTCTCCCTTTGCAACTGGAATCTTGGGCAGAAATAACATTTAATCTGGGATGTGGATGTGTGTATGGAGACATTTTACTGTTGATTTATGGTGCTTTATATTAATAGCAGGATGATAGTTTAATCCGGCGGTTCTGAACTAGGGGGCTGTGCCTCAAAAATGGGCCGCAGGGCTGTTCTAATAGTCGCACATATAGCAGGGATGTTAAAATATAAAAAGCTACTAACCATAAAATTGTGTATCAAGATAGGATAACAAAATAATAGGCTTCCTGATCCTGATCACCCTGTTGGGGTTCATTTTATGATAACTTGTAAATTATTTTGAACTTGTCCATTTTAAACAGGAAAAAAACTTTCCCACACGAGGAAGATTGAAGACTGACTGAACGCATGGTTTAGGAAACCTCTTTAAATAAAAAAAAATTGCAATTCAATTTGACGGCACAGAAATAGCATCAAAAAATCATTTTGATGTCTTTTTGAATTAAACTAATCTATTCTATCTGTATATTGTTGGTTAACATTTAACATAACATAACAGTTAATAAATAGACATTATGTATATAAAAAAATTATATATACTGTATATTAACATTGTTTAACATTCTTTTGAACTTCATTTATCAAATAATCCCTAGTGGGAAATACATTGGTTCCACAAAAATAGGCATAACTGTTTTCAGCTTTGATAATAATAAGAAATGTTTTGAGCATATCGGAAAGATTTCTGAAGGATCATGTGACATTGAACACTGGAGTAAACTATCCATTATATTTCTTCTTTTTTTTTCATTTCCCCTGCTGAGTTGTGTTGCAATTTTATGTAAATGTAAATGACATATACTGTAAATTCTGCATGCATTGATGGATCTAAAGGGGCTTCAATAAGGAGAATGTGACTCTGGAGCTCTGGCACTGTTTCCATAGACTGCTGCTGCTCACTGTGCAGGCAGAGTCAGACTAAGAGGTCTGGAATATCTGTTCAGTGACTTGTAGAGAGAGAAAGAGAGAGAGAGAGAGAGAGAAAGAGGAGAGGAGGGGGGCTCAAGAGGAGAGGAGTGTAATAGGAAACCAGTCCACCCTTCTCTCTCTCAATCTTCTCAACCTCTCTCTTCCCTGTCCCGCAGTCAGCTGGTTGGACTAACACCTCTCTTCACTCTCGCTGGGGAAGTCCACGCAACACTGTATTTCTTCACTACGTCTGTGACTACAGCACTCACCCACTCTCTGCTCAGTGAGGACAGTACTGCTGGGAAGCCTCAGAAGGTGAGTCCCGTTAGGGGTAGATGAGCTCCTGTGTGAACCGAACAGGACAGATTTAGGGAAGTGGGGACTCCAGGCTCAGGCTAACAGGTGCAGACGCCCACCAGAGACAGGAAATCATAAGACCTCATGCTTCAGCCACTGAGAGAAGAGTCTATAGATGCTTATTTCAGAAACGGACAGTCATATATATTGTTTTTTCTGATCTTTGTTAATATGACTCCTACTCATTCAAAAAGCCTACTTATTCAAAAAACAATGAGGAATTATTTTAAGAGCTGATGATGTCCCAAAAACGTTTCTCAGAAGTTAAAATAGCTTCATTTCAATTTAGTTGTAAGATTCGTTAATATATTTTGATATTTACTTGTAAATGTACTTGTTGGCATTTTTACTTGTAAATTTACTTGTTAGTATTTTTTCTTACCCCATTAATATTTTTTTGATTTTAGTGAAATGCTATATTTAAATTATATTGTGTATTGCTTGTTTAAAAAAGAGTTTTTTTTGGCTCCCAACCAAATTTCATTGATGTATTTTTGAACAAAATCAGATTTCTTAACTATTTATTAATATATTAGTAATTGTCTTTATTTTTAGGTATTGTGAAAAAGAGCTGTCTAGTTGTCTCAGTTTGATCACTGCTATGTATTTTATGCGTCCTGAGACATTGGGGAACGTGTGCTGTGTGTCTCACAGACAAGACAGAAGTGAGTGTGAATGAGTCTAGGGAGTTTGAGACTAAGACCGTGATGTTATTATTTTATAAGTGCGCCCTAAAGATAGTATCTGGGATTTGATCCAATGTAAAATGCAATATTGAATGGGTGCTTTTATTGTTGTCACATTGTGATAGTGTGTGCATGCCTGGCATTGTGTGTCTATGGAGCCCGGTCTCATGAAAATGCGTATATAAAGAGTACGCCAAATAAAAATGAAAACTCATGGTATTGATACGCAAAAATGGACTTTGGCATGCATATGATACGCATGCGTTTGGCGTGCATATAATACGCAGTTTTTGCGTGCATATGATACGAAATTTGTTGGCGTGCACATTATACGCAGTTTTCGCGCACATATGATACACATCTACCCCACAACCCTAAACCTACCCATCGCGTAGCATATACACGCCAAAGTCCATTTTTGCGTATCAGTACCACAAGTTTTCGTTTTTATTTGGCGTACTATTTAATACACACTTTCATGAGATCGGGTTGGTCTATGAGCTGGTGAATGGCAGGGTGTGGTATGGTGATGGGCATTAAAATAAAAAAAATAGCTGAACAAAGGTCAATGAGAGTTGCAAGTAAGCAAGTGGACAAATTTCACCGGACGGATGATAAAATTGACAAACAAAATCTCACTGACTTATATTAAAGAAGAGACCAGAAACATATACAAAGACCTGAATATCACAGAGACTAGCAAACACACTAGCAACCACATAGCAATGTTCTGGCAACCACCAAGAACACCTTCATGGCAGTTTTGCACAGGCAAGTAGCACTAGAAATCTAGCAACATTCATACTGTATAATGGAGTTCCCTTTCAGTCAGTCACGTTCTACGTTACGTCAGTCGTGACTGACGAATTGGGATCTCGCCCGAGAGCCCAATCACCTTCGAGTGTTAACTAAACAAGCCAGCGCGGGTATAAAAGGAGAGCGCGTGCAAACGCACATCAGCTTTTCGCTTCGGAGCCGAGCCTTCTCAGGACGAATCTCCGCGAGTGTTTGGAAGAAACAGCTGGCGTTGGTGTTACGGCGCGTCAGCGGGGGTTGCCATTCAGTGCTGCTCATCTTCGGCGTGCTGCAGCTGCCATTCTGCGGTCTCGCCGCAACCTCCCCTGGGTGCTCTCTCTAAAAGAGTGTTTCCTTTTTTTCCTAAAAGAGCAAATGTCTAAAAGAGCTCCACGAGCGACGGGCGTCTTTTTAAAGATGGCTTCCCGCTCGTGCGTTTCTGGATGCGGTCGTTTCCTGCCTCCATCTGATGGTCATGATTGCTGCCTCTCGTGCCTGGGCTTACAGCACTCTGAAGCAGCGCTCATGGATGAGTCATGTTCTCAGTGCGGGAACATGACCATCGCGACGTTGCGGTCTAGATACCTCCTCATTAAAGGGGGGGTATCCCCCTTGCCATGCCCCGCTCTAGCTCTTCCGGTTCTCGGAGGGCTACTTCGGTTCATGTTCAGGGAGACCTGAGGGTTACAGTGAGAGCTTCCCCGTCAAGTAGGCCAACCGTGGAGCCAGGTAAGTGGCGCGCCGGAAAAAAAAAAAAAAAAAAAAAACACACTCAGACCCCACCCCTTGGAATGCCCCCACGGAAGCCTCCCGTTTTTGGTCCCTGTGTTCCACTGCGCTGCCCCACTGCGGGTATGTCGGTGGTTTCCCTAGTCCCGCCTGTTTGGTCGCTGGGGGCCTGGTTAGCGTGCCCAAGGCCGTCTTGCTGGCTCATGTGAACTGTCAGACTCGGCTATGCGATTCAATTTGCCCAGCGCCCTCCCAAGTTCAGGGGCATTCGGTTCTCCTCTGTGCTGGACAAGGATGCTCCTGTCTTGCGTACAGAGATCGCGGTCCCGCTGGCGAAGGATGCGATACAGCCGGTCCCTCCAGCCGAGATGAGGTCAGGTTTTTACAGCCCATACTTCATCGTACCCAAGAAAGGCAGTGGGTTACGACCAATCCTGGACCTGCGCATACTGAACCGAGCCCTTCACAAGCTCCCGTTCAGCATGCTGACGCAGAGAAGCATCTTTCAGTGCGTCTGTCCTTTCGATTTGTTTGCAGCGATCGACCTCAGGGTCGACTGGGAAAAGGGCAAACTCTCCCCGGTGCAGAGGATCTTTTTTCTCAGCATGGAGCTGGACTCGGTTAACCTCTCAGCACGTCTCTCAGTAGATCGTGCACAGTCGATGCTGAACTGCCTGGGGTCCTTCCAGTGCAAGACGGCGGTTCCACTGAAATAGTTTCAGAGGCTCCTGGGGCATATGGCATCCGCAGCCGCTGTCACGCCGCTCGGGTTGCTTCAAATGAGACCGCTTCAGCGTTGGCTTCACGACCGGGTCTCGAGATGGGCATGGCACGGCACTTACCGGGTTTCTGTCACCCCCGTGCGCCCGTCGGACCTTCGCCCTGGGCAGATCTTGCCTTGTCTGCAGTGGCATATCAACTGCCTCGAGTTGCAAGCAGTATGGCTAGCTCTGCGCCACTTCAAATCGCTGCTGCACGACAAGCATATACTGGTCCGTACGGACAACATTGCGATCGTTGCATACATCAACCACCAGGGCGTCTACGCTCCCGTCGCATGTCGCAACTCACCCGCCATCTCTTCCTCTGGAGTCAGAAGCATCTGAGGTCGCCTCGCGCCGTTCACATCCCAGGCGAGCTCCATCGTGCAGCCGACGAGCTCTCACGTAAGCCCGCCCTTCCGGGAGAATGGCGAATCCACCCCGAGACAGTCCAGCTGATTAGGAGACGGTTTGGGGACGCTCAGGTAGACCTGTCTGCCTCCCCGGACATGTCCCATTGCCAGCTGTTTTACTCCCTGGCCCGGACGCACTGGCGTGCAGCTGCCTCGGGGCCTACACAAATTCGTTCCCCCAGTGAGCCTCTTCTCGCACAGAACCAGATTCGCATCTCACGCGCTCTGCACATTTACTGTACCGAACGCGGATCTCAGATCAGATCAGCTTTTTGTTCGCTTTAGTGGACTGCAGAAGGGGAAGGCTGTCTCCAAACAACGACTTGCCCACTGGTTAGTGGAGGCTACAGTCTTGGCATACCAGGCCCAACATTACCATGCCCCCTCGGAGTGAGAGCACACTCTACGAGAGGAGTGGCATCTTCTTGGGTATTGGCGCATCGATAGCAGACATCTGTAGAGCTGCCGGCTGGGCGATGCCTAACACGTTTGCGAGATTCTATAATCTCCGTGTAAAGCCGTGTCCTCCGTGTATCGCCTCAGGTAGGCAGTAACCCGGACCTGCTCGGTGTCCCTCCCTCCACCCTGACAGTGTATGTTGCCGCCATTGCCGCGCATCATCACGAGGCAGTAGACGGTAAGTCTTTGGGAAGCACGACTTGGTCATCAGTTTTCTCAGAGGGGCAAGGAGGTTAAATCTTCCGCGCCCTCACCTGTTACCCTCTTGTGATCTCCCCTCGTTCCTGACGGCCCTGAAGGAGGAGCCCTTCGAGCCTCTGCGGTCAGTAGAGCTTAAGTTTCTGTCATTAAAGACAGCGCTCCTCACTGCATTGGCCTCGGTCAAGAGGGTAGGGACCTGCAGGCATTTTCGATCGACGATTTGTGCCTAGAATTCGGAACGGGTAACTCTCACGTTGTCCTGAGACCCCGGCCCGGATATGTGCCCAAAGTTCCCACCACGCCTTTCAGGTATCAGGCATCTTCTTGGGCATTGGCGCATCGATAGCAGACATCTGTAGAGCTGCCGGCTGGGCGATGCCTAACACGTTTGCGAGATTCTATAATCTCCGTGTAGAGCCCGTGTCCTTTCGTGTACTCGCCTCAGGTAGGCAGTACACCGGACCTGCTCGGTGTCGATCACGCTTGCTGCGCCAATCCCCTCTACGGACCGGATACGTGCGCTTTTGTGCTCCTCAATCAGTTCCCCATGCGAACCCTGGTGGAGTTCCTCCCGCACCCTCGTCGGTCAGGCGTGGCGGAGCGCCAGACGCCAGGCTCAGCACTCGTGTGCATGCCCAAGGTCAGCCCTTGTGCTGGGCTAGGTGCCCGTGTGTAGTGATTCCCCCTTCGGGTGATCCCACATGTGTATTCTTCCACGGTACGGCTCCCCTCACGGTAAGCCCGTGTCTTTCCCTGGCAGTCGTTCTCTGCCATCTCTGTTGTGTAGTCGTCTCACCCCAGGCGTGTTGAGTCTACCGCAGAGACTTCCATTTGTAGTACTGCCCTGGGCCAGTCCATAAGTTTAATTCCACATGATACCTCCTATGTGAGGGATGTGGCTTCCATAGCTTCCCAACTGGGTACGCTTTCCCAGTGTTATCCTATGTACCACTGTATGGAACAGCAGTGGCGGACACCTCTGCCTAGCCGCTGTCCTATCTTCCGCCCCAGCTGGTGTGGGGGGACTTGCCGGCTTCCGCAGGGCACTGGAGGGGGTCAGCAATAGTGGCGTTTTCCATAAGGATCCCAAATTCGTCAGTCACGACTGACGTAACGTAACGTGACTGACTGAAGGTAACGTCTAGGTAGACTTGTGTAACCCTCATTCCCTGAAGGAGGGAACGGAGACGTTACGTTCCGTCGCCACAGTTGCTGTACCACCGCTGTACGGCCGGGGAACGTAGTCTCGGCTCCTCAGCGAAAAACTGATGTGCGTTTGCACGCGCTCTCCTTTTATACCCGCGCTGCGGGGCGGGGTGCGCGTGGCGAAACACGCACGCCAACTGTCATTGGCTTGTTTAGTTAACACTCGAAGGTGATTTGGCTCTCGGGTGAGATCCCAATTCGTCAGTCACGACTGACGTAACGTCTGAACCCTCGTTCCCTGAAGGAGGGAACGGGGGTTACACAAGTAACCTAGACGTTTCCATAGCATTGTTTTAGAACATTACAAAAGACAATTAATTTCGTTCCATCTGTTTAACCTGGTTTAGATGAGCCTGTTCTTAGTTGAAGTTGGCTGTTATATTTCTAGTGAGCAATAATTGGTTTTGACTGATACTTTCATAAGGAGAAAGATGGAAAACTCATTAAGCAGATAGCCATGACAAACACAAGATGATAAGCTTGAAGATAAACCGCTCGTAATACGTTTCCAGGCTGCTGTGCTCCGAGCTGAAGTGGTATGAATGCGCATTAAGACAGCTTTGATAGATGTTTGAGTTTCTCAGATGACACTGTGATCCAGTTTGGATCGTGTTGTGGTTAAAAGCCAGTCAGAAATCACCTCATGACCGAATTCATTAAGAATCTGGAAATGTCAGTGAAATAGTTTTAAAACAATTCAGCCAGATATCATAGACTTTACATTTCCTCCAGAAATGCTAACCTAAAGTTTAATAGGACTAGGCATGATACAATAAAGCAAAACAATTCTGTAAATCTGATTTATTTATATATTTTAGCTAGTTAGTTAGTTAGTACTAACCAGCCGCAATGTAACAAACTTTTCAACAAAAATCTTACCTATAATTGAAATGATTAACAATAAATAATAGTCCATTACAACATATTATTTATTTTCTATCATTTTTAAATACGGCATTTTAGTATAGAAAATTATTAATATTTATATGATTAATATTTTATTATCAATATTAATTATATTATTATTATTATTAATATGCAATTAAGTTCATCTTTTCTCGTGAACATTCTCAATTAAGCATTTTTTCATTTGATTTTTTTTTTTTTTCATTTTCTTGCTCTAACTGGAGAATAGAAAGATGAATTCTGCATCTATCAAATGTTTTATGCTCAGCATAAAGGTAATACTAAAATGCCCCAAGGCCAATCGGTAGTTAACCGTTTCAAGTCGTAAGATTTTGGCAAGTAGCTATTCTAATTTGTGTTGGTAAGAAAAAAAACAGAGAGACATAAAGAGACATACAAGTAGCACCAGAGAATTTACTGTTTAGCTGTCATTATAGTTTTTGATCATTGAATGCTGCAACTGACCAATCAGAATCAGCGGCATTTTAGAGAGCCTTATAAAATGTTGTTAGGTTTATATTAAGGTCCTGATGGAGCTTGGTCATTAGACACATAATTAATGAGGGATTATGTCTCATTTAAGTGTTCATCAGCTCATGCTCAGTGTCGGCCCATGATGGATCTATGATGGCCCATGATGACTTTAGCAGCTGTATTTATGTCTGCCAGGTCCTGGCCAGCAGTAGAAAGCCATTACTGTCCAGAGAGCGGTAGCCTCCACCCAGCTTCTGGAGCCTCTCTCCAATACCAAAGTCATTTCAGCTCACTGCAGTTTATCATATGCTCAAACAAACACATGCACATGTATACACATACGCACCCTTGTAAATATGCACCACCAACTCATATAAAACAACATTCTCCACCCTCACAAGCACTCAGGCAAACACACTCGCACTTATAAACATACAGTGGGTACGGAAAGTATTCAGACCCCCTTAAATTTTTCACTCTTTGTTATATTGCAGCCATTTGCTAAAATCATTTAAGTAAATTTTTTCCTCATTAATGTACACACAGCACCCCATATTGACAGAAAAACACAGAATTGTTGACATTTTTTGCAGATTCATTAAAAAAGAAAACCTGAAATATCAAATGGTCCTAAGTATTCAGACACTTTGCTCAGTATTTAGTAGAATGCCCCTTTTTGATCTAATACAGCATGATTCTTTTTTGGAAGATCTAACAAGTTTTTCACACCTGGATTTGGGGATCCTCTGCCATTCCTCCTTGCAGATCCTCTCCAGTTCTGTCAGGTTGGATGTAAACTTTGGTGGACAGCCATTTTTAGGTTTCTCCAGAGATGCTCAATTGGGTTTAAGTCAGGGCTCGGGCTGGGCCATTCCCGAACAGTCAAGGTTGTTGTGAAGCCACTCCTTCGTTATTTTAGCTGTGTGCTGCAAAGATTGTCTCATGCATTGTAGATGTCTTGTACAAAGTTGCTATCAATCTTTCACACGATTCATGTATAAGACATGAGCATTGAGACTGTGCTATTCTTACTCTGTTCTTTGTCCTTCTGCACTCTCTCTGCTGGTCATTGTCTTGTTGGAAGGTAAACCTTCGGCCCAGTCTGAGGTCCTGAGCACTCTGGAGAAGGTTTTCGTCCAGGATATCCCTGTACTTGGCCGCATTCATCTTTCCCTCGATTGCAACCAGTCTTCCTGTCCCTGCAGCTGAAAAACACCCCCACAGCATGATGCTGCCACCACCATGCTTCACTGTTGGGACTGTATTGGACAGGTGATGAGCAGTGCCTGTTTTTCTCCACACATACCGCTTAGAATTAAGGCCAAAAAGTTCTATCTTGGTCTCATCAGACCAGAGAATCTTATTTCTTGGAGTCCTTCAGGTGTTTTTTTCGCAAACTCCATGCGGGCTTTCATGTGTCTTGTACTGAGGAGAGGCTTCCGTTGGGCCATTCTGCCATAAAGCCCGACTGGTGGAGGGCTGAAGTGATGGTTGACTTTCTACAACTTTCTCCCATCTCCCGACTGCATCTCTGGAGCTCAGCCACAGTGATCTTTGGGTTCTTCTTTACCTCTCTCACCAAGGCTCTTCTCCCCCGATAGCTCAGTTTGGCCAGACGGCCAGCTCTAGGAAGGGTTCTGGTCATCCCAAACGTCTTCCATGTTTTCTTTTTAAGGATTATGGAGGCCACTGTGCTCTTATGAACCTTAAGTGCAGCAGAAATTTTTGTAACCTTGGCCAGATCTGTGCCTTGCCAATTCTGTCTCTGAGCTCTTCAGGCAGTTCCTTTGACCTCATGATTCTCATTTGCTCTGACATGCACTGTGAGCTGTAAGGTCTTATATAAACAGGTGTGTGGCTTTCCTAATCAAGTCCAATCAGTATAATCAAACACAGCTGGACTCAAATGAAGGTGTAGAACCATCTCAAGGATGATCAGAAGAAATGGATATCACCTGAGTTAAATATATGAGTGTCACAGCAAAGGGTCTGAATACTTAGGACCATGGTATATTTCAGTTTTTCTTTTTTAATAATCTGCAAAAATGTCAACAATTCTGTCACCCTGTCAATATGGGGTGCTGTGTGTACATTAATGAGGAAAAAAAATAACTTAAATGATTTTAGCAAATGGCTGCAATATAACAAAGAGTGAAAAATTTAAGGGGGTCTGAATACTTTCCGTACCCACTGTATGTACAACAGGACTGCATGAAATGATATGCTTGTGTAGAATATGTCCTTGCAGTAATGTGGCGGTACATTAGTACTGAAGGGGGCAATGGAGATGGAGTGAACAAGACCTGTGATATGCACCATCCAATATCTTAAACTAACTTTTACTAACTTAGTCATCAAAATTCTCTTCATATTGTTGATCTAAAAGAAAAAATCGAACCTTAACTCTTGAATATTAACCTGACATGGCATCCTAAAAATGTGGTACTCATGGCGTGAGATGCAGGAAAAACCAATGAAATGGGTCAAAGATCTTCCATATAGAGGATGATTACATTGTAAACAACTTAAAAAGTGCATTCTGTGCGAACAGCACCCTAAGTGGTGTTTTCTTGTATTCATGCATTGCTGCTCATGGTGAACACACCCTGTGCAGTGTGCTCATACCTCAGTCAGACATGCATTGTAGATGTCTTGTACAAAGTTGCTATCAATCTTTCACACGATTCATGTATAAGACATGAGCATTGAGACTGTGCTATTCTTACTCTGTTCTTTGTCCTTCTGCACTCTCTCTGCTGCAACACAAACATATTATTAATACATAATATATGAACCGCATGTATTCTTATTTTCCAAGAGTGCACTGGTCCGAGAAGGCTGTCTGTTCTCCCTGGAGCACAAAGCAAGAGTTCTTCCAGAGGAAATCAAACTTCTCCCCATGTATTATTGAACTTTTGTTGTCCCATAATAGAATAGCGGGGAAAGAAACACAGAGGAGTTTCCATTCATTATTTTGTTAGAAATAAAAGCATCCATTTCTTTGAGCGACTCCTACACAGACATTGCTTTAATACTGTACAAGTCTTCCTCATGTAAAGGTAAAATATTGTCTCCGGCTGGACAGGAGCCATTGTTTATACAGCATTTGCTGATATCAACGTCATGACACTTTCTCAGCACTAATTAATTAAAAGACATACAGGAGGCCTTTAAGGAAAAAGCTTTCATGGATAGCAAAGCATGACTGTTATAAGTGTTAAAATATGTATTTTAACTGGCTGCTTTTGATACACTGTTGATTTAGCACTATATCAAAGCCGGTTCTTCTCACAGAAAGTGGCTAATGTTTCAAACGCAAAAAAATGCTGAACTTTTAAAGGAATGTTGTGGGTTCAATAAAAGTTGAGCTTTTTCAAAATCTGCAGCATGATGTCATTTCGAATTGTTCCTTAGTTTGTAAAAATGCATGTGCTGTAAGGCATTTAGAATGGAAGTCTATGGGGCAAGACACTGAAGTTAAATGAAGCTGTTATGTTCATTTGATTCATACAGAAATATGCATTACTTGAGGCTGTACAAATTGTACATCTTTTTACAGCTACTTTACAAGTCAAATGAACTTACCACAATAATTCTTATGATTTGCCAGTTGCGTCACATCTCTTTACATGATTACAAGTTAAAAAGGAGAAAAAAAGTGGCATAACTCTGCACATGTAGGCTTAGTAGTCTTATATTAACGTGTGTTAAGTCGTGCGACTGTACATTTGAAACAATGTGAATTTTACTGTTTACCTAGGTGTAATGCCTTGCCCCTTAGTCTAACGTTGTATGAGAATTATTGTAAAATCTGTATATTACTGATTTATTTATTTTGTTTTACAAAACTTATTACATGTGGTAATCCACAGCGTTACAGACACAATGCAATTTTTTTCCAAGTAGAAATATCTCAATATTTTTGAAACAAGGATTAATAGTTTCATGAAGGATTTTGAATATAATTGTATTTTACTTACTCCACTCACAGAATTTTTACCTTGTCTTGCTCATGAAAAATGGGGGCAAAAACAAAAGTGTTGCGTTTATAATTTTGTTCTCATAATATAGACCATGGACCAACAAAACAGTTGAAGTTAGTGTTTTGGTGTAGCAGTGTATTCAAAATTGAGATTTATGCACCATCTAAAAGCTGAATAAATAAGCTTTCCATTCACTGGACATTCGGGTGAACAAAAAAAAAATCTAAAATATTGAGAAAGAAAATACATTTAAATTTGTCGATTAGTCTTAGCAATGCATATTACTAATCAAAAATGAAGTTTGATATATTTACGGAAGAAAATTAGCAAATATCTTCCTGGAAATGATCTGTACTTAAATATAATACTTTTTTGTCATAAAAAGAACAAATTCGATCATTTTGACCCATACGATGTATTTTTTAGCTATGCTACAAAATACCCCATCCGACCCTTCAGACCGGGTTTTTGTGCCTCAGGGGCACAAATTTTCTTTGTTATTTCTTAAATATATATGATCCAATTATATATGATATTGCCAATAATTTTAAAATGTAATTAAATATTATGTTTAAATTAAATATATTTAAATTTTATATTTAATATTTGAAAATGAAAAATGGCTAAATACTTGTTATAATGGATTCCAGTGCTAATCTATCGCAAAGGTGCATATCTTATTGTTTCCACTTTGAGGAATTTGCAATTATTTTAATATCAGGTCACAACTCTTTCTGTCCTAAGATTTTGTCGCTTTGCAGCGTGGTCTGGTCTGGTCTCGGGTGAGTTTTCTTCCTCAGCAGTCTATGGGGAGGTCAACAGCCGAACAGTAGAGAGTTCTGGGTTTTTGGGCCCCCATAATGCATTTGGGACGAGCATGCAGTTGTTACTTCCCCTCGTCCTCTGTGTCACCTGCATCCATGGTCTTTTTCCACCACAGCCACGGGTCTTCCTGTCATTTCAAGGTAAGAATGGTCAATGTCAGACTCTAATCAAGGCATTTCCTTTTAGATGGGGGTTACTTTAATTACAAGAACCCTTTCCGATGACATTATGTCCTCTTTAAGTGAGGTCACTTCCCTTGATAAAACATTCTCATCAGAGTGCCCTAAACCAGATTGAGGGGTCTATTTGTCCTTCATTATGTCGCTGTGCCACTGTCATGAGCTCTGAATGTGCTACTTTGGCTTTGACAATGTGTTCAACATTGCTAAGATACTTAGGATAGGCTGAAATAAATCTTTTAGTATATTAAATTAAGGTTTGCTGTTTATTGATCGATTGGTACCTGGTATTTTGTTCACTGATTGGCGGAGAAAAGCTTCACATTCATTCACATCACTTTTAAACTTTTTGAACAATGTGGACATTTTCTGAAAGACTCTGAAAGTTTTGTATTTTTGGCTTAGTTCCTATATGGTAAAGTTGAATATAATTTGGGACACAGTCAAACCCTTTAAATCTGATTAAAGTGCGGTCAAGAAAAATACTTTTTTGGGGTACACACTGAGCTGTTATTAAAAATATGACATTATGTTACTAGTTGAATTACAAATGATGAATAAATTGTGGAAAATATATTTTTTTCAGATCATTTTGCTTGCGAGTCACACCAGACGCGCACAATATCGATCTAGCAGTTTTAACTGGGTCACTGCTGCAGATGGTTTAATGGTCTGCAATGATAAAATGTGCTTTGATCTGAAGTGCTAAACATCATAGTGACATTTAATACATGTTTTTTTGCTGTTGTTAATATATCCACAGTATGACATAAAGCTTTTATTATGTGCTTGAAACATCATCTCTGGGTGCAAACTCAAGAATAAAGTTTCCATGACTTTAATCATTCTAATGGAAATGGCTGAGCTGGGCTCATATCAAATGTCAAGGGCGATCTTTCCTCTTCTCTGCTGTAGCAAACATTTAATATAGTTGAGCAACGGAATAGGTGGTGTGTCAGTGCATTCGATAGTGTAGGATACCAGTTGTTCTGCTTTCTGGGAAATCATGTTCACTTTAAGTTGATTTTCTGACAGATCTGACTCTTTTGTTGGTGTAAAATGGCCTGGTAGACAATGTAGACAGGTTGATTCAGGCATATTAAACAATAGATGTTTCCACTAGAAAGTTAAAGGAGAAATCTTTTAAACGTCTAGCTTAAAACACATATACAAAGTTCTTAAAACTTTCATCTTTTTTGGTTTCATACATTTCTGAAAAACCATTTTCTACAAAAAAAAAAAGAATTTTAATCATAGAAAAGATGCATTAAAGTTGTTGGTGTAAATTGCATTTTTTAAAATAGCTTAATAGGTCTGGACTAAATATTGAGTATCTTGTCACTGACTCAAATATAAGAGTCCAATTTATGCTTTGTTCTTCAGTAGTGGACATTTGTTTCTTGTTCTTACAATTACACAGTTTTTATATGCTTTCCAGCTCTCTTTTTCCTTTCAATCCATGTTTTTGGCCTAATTTGTCATTCCATTCGTTCTCCTTGTCTTTCCAGCACATTCCCTAGTGTAGTCATCCGTCTATGTCTTATGTGCTGAAAAGATTTTTCTCCCCCCCCCACCTATTTTTTTTTTTTTAGCAGTCTTTTTTCGGTGTATTAGCTTTGTAATTTCCTTAGGCGACATGAGTAGTGTCAGAGAGGATTGTGCCATGGAAAAACTATGCTCACACTCAAAGCATTCTGGAACGGCTTTGCGTCCTTCTGAAGAATGCCACGTAACACGCTCTGTTTGACTTTAATAAGAATATCCTAAACAGCCAGCTGTCACTGTGCTGCAAACGAATTAAAGCCAGATTAGGAAGTACTAATCAAGCCAGCTTCATCTTAAACTACACTCTTAAAAATAAAGTGCTTCAAAAGGTTCTTCCCAGTGATGCCATAGAAGCATTTGGTTCCACAAAGAACCATTCAGTCAACGGTTCTTTAAAGAACCATCTCTTTCTTCCCTTTTTGTAATCTGAAGAACCTTCTTTCGCCACAAAAGACCTTTTGTGAAACAGAAAGGTTCTCCATATGTTAAAGGTTCTTTATGGAACCATTTAGACAAAAAGGTTCTTCTATGGCATCGTGAAGCACCTTTATTTTTAAGAGTGTATGTCTCTTCACAGCAGGTGTGGATTTGAGTAAATGTCTTTGTGAGGTGAGATGACCTCTGGAGAAGGCATTCAGTCTAGAGACCTCTACAAATAATCCTTTTTTGGTTGAGAAAAAAGATTACTGAAATACAGAAGGACGTCTTAATCATTGAAAAAATAGATGTGTTTGTATTAATGTTCCAGTAAAATGAACAGTGTAATGTATAGTTGGGAAGGAATCAACGAAAAATTATGAGGTCCCGGTTGTCATCTACATGATTTCAGGTTAGTTCTTCCCTGTAGTGTCTTAGACCTTTTGGATCATTTTCATCTTTCTGAGGTTTTGGAAGAAGACAGATTGTATAGTTAAAAACGTGCGTATTATAGCGAACCATGGTCTGAATATTCAGCTGGACTGGACTAGGAATGCTAAGATGTTCTAGGTATTTGAGGAAACTCCGTAAAGTCAAATCTGAAAGGCATCTCATGGAGAGAGAGCTGGGAGCGTAAGCTTTGGGTGTCTCTCAGCGTCCTCCATGACTAGAGAATGGAAGGATGGAAGAGGAAGAAAAAAACGGCAAAGAAAAAAAAGTGTAAGGAAAAAAGGAAAAACATTCAGTTGAAGTTATTCCTTAATAATAGAATAATGAAATTTGGAAAGTAATTGAACAAATTAATAAAAGACCAGCACGAGCTAAGAAGCAACTTCAAAGGCAGTTACTCTATGTGATTTGAGCAAAGAACACCTTGTGAAAAAAAAACCCTGGGCAGATGAAGTAGGTGTAATGCCAGGTGCAGACTACACAATCTTTTTGTCGGTTCACACTAGTCACTGTGTCAGGATTACCGATTTTGACTCCTGGAAATCTTGTCGGGTCGTGGACAAGAAAATGTCAGACTCGTTGCTTCGAACATTCACGCGTGCCATCTTTAATAGCGACCCTGACCCCCTTCCCTGAAAACAACGAGTGCCACTATACCCAATTACTCTTGCTGAAGCCCGCTTCCGCTATAGTCGCCAGAATTGTTTCTTTTTTGTTCTGTCGTGGTAGTCCCCGATGAAACATCATACACGCAGGAGTTACTGTTGACACAGCTCCCGACCTTTCTCCATTCATAATTCCACCTAGGCGAACCATACTTCCTTCGTTTCACGTCATGTTTGAAACCGTTATGATCAAGCCTGTTCTTCTGTGGGTATTGGTCACGTCACCAATGTGACCCCCCAGAAAAAAATTAAACGGATCATTCTTTCTGTCATGATGTCGTGAGCCATGGCAGAGCGGGAACATCGGTGTCGTCCAACTATACATCTTATTATCATCGTGCTGTGTTCAAGAATTGGAATGGTTTCGACGACACGATGCCCCATTGTTGTGGACGAATCCCCACGGACCCCCTACGTCAAGCAAAGTTCGTGTGCAAAATCGCTTCTTCTCTGGGTAAAAAATCGTGTAGTCTGAACTGGGCATAAGGTTCATAAGGTATTCTTTCCAATCATGAGTATCGTTTACGAACATAATTCTTTTTCAGGATCTTGTATTTACCGCTTTATTCTGTTAGCTTTGTCACGTGACTCCAACAAGAGTAGACGACCTTCCCGGTTGTTTATAGCTATGTAAACCCTGTTTTATCACGACGTTCTGCTCCCGTTGTATTAATAAATTGATTTAACCGTGTTCATCACCACTGAGGCATGTTACCCAGCGCCCACATTTGATGCCTTTCATACCCTATCCTCCGCGACGTGCTGTTAAACTAAATTTAGTTGTATGCTGCTTAGAACCGACCCATGTAGATCTGCCCCCCACGACAGCACGTGGGGTTTTTCACCCCTACATCGCTTTTTTCTGGTGACGGAGCCTACTCCATCACGAGGGACGAATGTATGCCATTTGGTGCGTGCACAATGTTTGTTTCCACACCAACACGCAACCCCCCAAACATTTTTGCCCTCGGATTTGTTTGTCGTATGCATTATGTCCGTATTTACAACTCCTCACTGTTTTAATCCACCAGGCAGGGCCACAACACAGATTTCCGATCTCCCCCTTGGTCCCGTGGTGCCATAAATTGAGACTGTAAATTATGAAACCTCCCATCCACGGGACCACCTTGAAAAAAAACCCAGCCTCAATTATGAAGGTCTGATTTTTGATCTAATGAGTACTCTGTACGAGACATCAAGAGAACATCGGCCACTCACCCCCCCACACAGCCTCATGCCCGGGCTACAGCCATTCTTTCCGCGCCCATTTTTAACACCCCCCACCGACCCTACGCCCACCCCTTTGCAGGCCCCCATCACCATCTACAGTAGCAACATTGCACCTCCGCCACACCTCACATTCATGGCCACTATAACACCGGCACTACACCTTTTCTCCTAGGAGCAATATTCTGAGCTGTGGTGATAGGCTACACCCCCATATTAATCTTTTTGTGTGTGAGTGCGTTATGTGGCGAAATCCTTGTTTTTTACCGTTCTGTGTGGTTTGGTTTATTCAGTGTTGTTGTTTCGGATTGTTGTGCATGTCCGTGTATACCACTCTGCTCGTATTTTTTGCGCTTTGTTATACAACGATAGTTGTATTTATCTGTTTTTATTTAGATGCAAATTGACCATTTTCACCAAGACCCACCCCTATCCTTAGTTACTGCTTGCTATTTGTTGTAATGACTATATGGTATTTTGTCACTCATGGCATTCACAGGACACTACAATTTATCGCTGACATGTTGTACTATAGTTGACATGTAGATTTGTTGGTCTGCTAAGTTTGGTACGAAACAAAGTCTAAGCTTTCAAATTTGGTCAGTTTTTAACATAATTCAAACCATAAATGCCGTTTTGTGGTTCTTGCACCACTTGAACTGATCATCTCTTCTTCTATCCTAGTTATAGCGCAAAATAAATATTGAGTGAACATCAGAAGTTATCTTGTTTCAACCACAGAAAGACATCAATACACACAATTTTTCAAGTTCCTTCCACCGACGTTCAATCTACTCTCCTGTCTGGTGTGTTGACAGACAAAAATAGTAGATTCACCAGTAGATGGGTAATATCGCCTGTCAATCAAGCTCCCCGGTGAGGGTCAAAGGTACTAAAATAGAAACGTTTTCCTTTGCTTTTTTAAAAGCATACCCAGATGACAAGACTGTCACAAATCAAGCCTCCGTGGCTCCCTCCGATCCCCACCAGAGGGAACCCTCACCGGAGTACTAACTGTTCCATAGGACTTCATTTCCCATCATCCCATGCCTGACTTTGATTACTTGCACAGGTGCTGATCATTACCATGACTATATAAGCAGTGCCTGCCTTACCCTCATTGCGAAGTCTTGTTTTTGCTACTGCTGACACTACTGAGCGTTCATACCTTGTTTGATTACCTACCTAGATTGTTTAGACCTGTCTGATTGTTCGCTGCCCGCCACTTTGATCTTGCTCTGTGTTTGGAATTACTCTCTCCTCTGTCTGCCGCCAGCCTCGACCCCTTTGCATGGACTCTGTTTACGATTCTGCCTTGCCTACTTTACCCCTGTATGCTGTCGACTAAACTCTGCCTGTCTATTGTTAATAAAGCTGCACATGGATCCCAACGTCACTGAATCCTCATTACAGAAGACTTCGCCGCAGATCGATCCAGCGGCTTTCTATCATTTCACCACGGAGGTAACCGCTCAAGCGTCAGTACTGGCTTCCCAGCAACAACAGCTTAACCGACTTACCTCACTCACAGAGGAGCTGATAACGACTCTGCGAGCTCTGCGGATACCACCACCCGAGGAGAGCTCTCCCCCGTTTAACCCACCTCCACACGCTCCGGTAACGGCTGCCGTCACCACCAGCCCTCGCCTGGCATTCCCCGAAAAGTTCGATGGATCACCCACGAAGTGTAAGGGGTTTCTGCTCCAATGTTCGATGTTCGTGAATCAACAGCCCATGTTATACCCCACGGACAATAACCGCATTGCCTTCGTTTGTTCGCTTCTAACTGGTAGAGCGTTGGATTGGGCCACGGCGGTGTGGAGTGAGGACCATATCGTTTTCCCCTCGTTTACCAGTTTCATTCAAAGCTTCAAGGAGGTGTTTGAACACCCCGAGGGTGGCAAAGAGGTAGGCGAGCAGTTATTGGCCCTTCGTCAAGGGAAAAGTTCAGCAGCTGACTACGCACTATCCTTCCACACGCTCGCTGCTCAGACAGGGTGGTTGGATGATCCCCTCAAGCTCCTCTTCCGTAAGGGACTCAATGCCGACCTACAATCCGAACTGGCCTGCCGTGATGAGGGTAGCTCTCTGGGACAATTCATTGAGCTGGCTATCCGCATTGACAACCTCATCCGCTCTCGACAACCACCTCGCTTCTCTTCGGCTCCCATGGTTATGAGGCATATACCACCTGAGACTGAAGCGATGCAGATCGGCTATACTCATCTCAGAGTAGAGGAGAGAGAGAGAGACGTGTTCGCCAGAACCTATGTCTATACTGCGGTCTCTCTGGACATATGAGAGCTTCCTGCCCCACTCGAACGTCTCGTAACTCTTCTGCAGTGAGTCAGACTTCCAGTCTAGTTACTGTATTACAAATACCAGTTACTTTAAGGATTAATGGGGAGCTTATTGACACTACAGCTCTTATAGATTCTGGGGCAGCAGGAAATTTCATTGATTCCGAATTCACCAAAACTCATAAAATTCCCCTTGTTCCATGTGAATCTCATTTGGCAGTGGCAGCATTAGACGGGCGTCCTTTGGGCTCTGGTCGGATTCAGTTCACCACAGAGGATTTGTTGCTACGTACAGGAGCTCTCCACACTGAGACGATCCGTTTATTTGTTTTCCAATCCCCTCAGACACCCATTATCCTGGGACTGCCCAGGCTCGAGAAGCATAACCCGTGTATTTCCTGGTCCAAGAAACAGATAACTCAGTGGTCTGACTCCTGCCGCCAACATTGTCTGAACCTGACTCCTCACGAGACTGAGAATAACCCAATCGCTGCACCCAAAATTCCCACGGAGTATCATGACTTAATCGAGGCCTTCAGCAAGGCCAAGGCATCTCAATTACCTCCCCATCGTTCAAGTGACTGTGCTATCAACCTTCTATCTGGTTCACATCCCCCAAAGGCCGAGTTTTTCCCCTGTCACAACCAGAGTCTGAAGCCATGAAATCATATTTCGAGGAGGAATTAACTAAGGGCTTAATTCGACCATCCACCTCACCTGCTTCAGCCGGATTCTTCAAGAAGAAAGATGGAGGTCTCCGTCCTTGCATAGACTACCGTGGTCTAAATGAAATCACTGTCAAATTCCGTTACCCCTACCACTAGTCCCAGCAGCCTTGGAACAACTGCGGACGGCCAAGTATTTCACCAAGTTGGACCTTCGCAGTGCATACAATCTCATCCGTATCCGGGAGGGGGATGAGTGGAAGACGGCCTTCTCCACTAAATCTGGGCACTACGAATATCTTATGCCGTTCGGGCTGTCCAACAGTCCTTCATCAATGATGTGTTCCGAGACATGCTAAACCGTAGGGTCATCGTATATATGGATGATATCTTGATCTACTCAGACTCCTACAAGGATCACGTCAAGCATGTTCGTTCTGTTCTCCAGCGTCTCATAACCCATCAACTGTATGCCAAGTCTGAGAAGTGTGAATTTCACCAGAGCACTGTGTCCTTCCTCGGATATGTGATCAGCTCGGGAGGGGTAGCCATGGATGACAAGAAGGTGCAATCCGTGGTTAACTGGCCTCAGCCTGCCACTTTAAAGGAGTTGCAACGATTTCTGGGATTTGCTAAATTCTATCAACGATTCATTTGCAACTTCAGCACAATTGCAGCACCCATGACATCGATGATCAAGAAGGGGAGAAAGTGTCTCGTCTGGACCCCGGACGCCAGGTCCGCATTCCAAGAACTCAAGGAGAGATTCACCACCGCTCCCATCCTGCATCATCCCAACCCGGATCAAGAGTTCATTGTGGAGGTGGATGCGTCCAGCACTGGTATCGGTGCTATTCTGTCTCAGCGACAGGGTACTCCTCCTAAACTGTTTCCTTGCGCATTCTTCTCCCGCAAACTCAGCCCTACATAGCAGAATTACGATGTCGGCAATCGAGAACTCCTCGCTATGAAGGCAGATTTGGAGGAGTGGCGCCATTGGCTCGAGGGAGCTAAACACCCATTTACAGTGCTGACTGATCATCGCAATCTGGAATATTTGAGGTCCGCCAAGAGACTTAATCACAGGCAGGCAAGATGGTCTTTATTCTTTACACGATTCAACTTCACTGTGACATACCGCCCAGGCACCCAGAACACGAAAGCAGACGCTCTGTCAAGACTCTATGAGTCATCCTTGCAACCACCCTCCAGTGAGTCCATTATCCCTTCTACCCTGGTTCTCGCCCCCATACAATGGGATATCATGACGGAGATCACAGAGGACCAAGCCACCGATCCACCACCAGCCGAAAGCCCACCTAATATCACTTACGTGCCGCGTGCCCTGCGTCAAAGAGTCATTCAATGGGTTCACTCGACTCCCAGTCCTGGTCATCCAGGTATCGCCGCCACTGTACAACTACTCACCAATCGCTTCTGGTGGCCCACTTTGCAGGCAGAGACTATCGCATACATCCGGAACTGTCCCACGTGCAATATAACCAAACCCTCTCACCAACTACCTGCAGGTCTCTTACAACCTCTACCCATTCCACAACGCCCCTGGTCACATATAGCCATAGACTTTATCACGGATCTACCCTTGTCCGGGGGCCATACCACTATCCTCACAGTTATTGACCATTTCTCAAAGACATGTCGCTTGATCCCTCTGCCCAAACTGCCCACTGCTCTTGAAACGGCTGAATCCTTATGCAATTACGTGTTCAGGTTCTATGGTCTTCCTGAGGACATAGTCTCCGATAGGGGGCCACAATTCACCTCCCGAGTCTGGTCGGCCTTCTGGCAAAAACTGAATATCAACGTCAGCCTCACCTCGGGTTATCACCCTCAGTCCAATGGCCAGGTGGAACGTTTAAATCAGGAGCTCACCCGCTACCTTCGCTCCTACTGCCACCAAAATCAGGCTGACTGGAGTCGTTATCTGTTCTGGGCCGAATATGCTCAGAACTCCCTACGCAAGCCGGCCACAGGCCTCACTCCTTTCCAATGTGTTCTGGGTTTCCAACCTCCCCTATTCCCATGGTCCGGGGAGCCTTCCGACTTACCTGCGGTTGACTCATGGCTCCAACGCAGCGAGGAGACCTGGAATGAGCCATATGTCCACCTTCAACGGGCCGTTCAACGAACAAGGGAACAAGCTGATCGTCGTCGGCGTGCCAACCCCAACTATCAGCCGGGTCAGTGGGTCTGGCTGTCTACCCGTGATCTTCGTCTGCGGCTCCCTTGCAAGAAGCTCAGTCCCAGGTATGTGGGTCCATTCAGAATGATCAGACAGATAACTCCTGTTTCATTTCGGTTGGCATTGCCATCCAAAATTATCGTATCTCACCCACCTTTCATGTTTCTCTGCTTAAGCCTGCTGGTTGTCCGAGAGGAGAGAGGGACCAGGAGGAGGCCATGAACGAGAGTCTCCATCCCATCATCGTGGACGGCGAGGAGGTGTATCAAGTTCACGAGATCCTGAATTTTCGTCGCCGGGGCAGGTTAATCCAGTATTTAGTGGATTGGGAGGGGTATGGTCCGGAGGAATGGTCCTGGGTCGACGCAGAGGACATTCTGGATCCCTCTCTTACCACTGACTTCCATAGGACTCACCCGGATAAACCAGCCCCAAGACCTCGTGGAAGACCCCGGCGTCGTTTGCCTCCTCGCATCAGGAGCCGCTCGCAGGGGGGGGCTCTGTCACAAATCAAGCCTCCGTGGCTCCCTCCGATCCCCACCAGAGGGAGCCGTCACCGGAGTACTAACTGTTCCATAGGACTTCATTTCCCATCATCCCATGCCTGACTTTGATTACTTGCACAGGTGCTGAATATTACCATGACTATATAAGCAGTGCCTGCCTTACACTCATTGCGAAGTCTTGTTTTGCTACTGCTGACATTTCCGAGCGTTTATACCTTGTTTGATTACCTGTCGCCTACCTGGATTGTCTAGACCCGTCTGATCGTTCAATGCCTGCCTCTTTGACCTTGCATTGTTATTGGATTTACTCTCTTCTCTGTCTGCCGCCTGCCTAGACACTTTGCATGGACTCAGGTTATGATTCTGCCTTGCCTACGTTACCCCTGTATACTGTTGATTGAACTTTGCCTGTCTGATTGTTAATAAAGCTGCACATGGATCCCAACGTCACCGAATCCTCATAAAGTCACACGGATCCACAAAAAAATGACAAAAAATGCTGTATTATGTATGCCAGGCCAGTAGTTGGCGATGTCCATTTGTGTTCACTTACACGTAATTTACATGTGCATGATGTCACCGGTTTCACAAATGTACATTTTTGTAGTTTACACAGAGAGAATAACAGAATTGATTTCAAAAACTTTTTCATTTTCAAAAGTTTGCGTTTTCAGGTCCCCAAAATGCTGTTGCCATGTAAATGTATGGCCAAAATGCATAAAAAGTTCTCTGTTTTTAGTTGAAAATGGTTTTTGTTTTACATTTTGTTTGGTTACACTTTATTTTAAGGTGTAAACTTGTTAGTGTAATTATACATTTACGTACCGAGTAACATTAATTAACTACATGTACTTACTATATGGTTAGGATTAGGATTAGGGTTTGGCTTAGGGTTACTTGCATGTGATTATACACAATTAATTGTTATTATAATAGTAAGTACATGTAACGTGTAACAAGAACACCTTAAAATAAAGTGTTACCTTTTTTTTTTTTTTTTCTGAAATGACTAGCATCATGCTAGGTATTGCTAATGTGTTTTGGTGGTTGCTAGGCTGTTGCTATGTGGTTCCTAGAGTGCTTACGTCACCATTCAAAGGAGGTTTCTGTATTGTTTTGGATGTTCGCTTACTGGCCCAGTGTAAGTTCAAAACAGAACAAAACAGAACAAAACAGAACAGAACAGAACAGAACAGAACAGAAAAAAATCAAAACAAAACAAAAAAACAAATCATCCAGGTGGATGCTGCACACTGGTGCTGGTTGAGGAGAGACCCCTCCCACACGATTGTAAAGCGCTCTGTGTGTATAGCAATACACAAGAAAGCGCTATATAAACGTATCATTCATTCATTCAAAAAAAAAAAACACCATTCAGAATCCTAAGTCTAATCATCTGAAAACCTAATTGCTAGGCAAGTTACACACAGAAGTCTAATACTATACTAACAATCAATGCTGGGTGAAAGAACTTTGGCTACAACTTTCTCTTGGTTGTGTCTGAGGTTAAGAGGTCGTAGTTAGGTCAGGTTAGTGTTAGAATGAGGTCAGAAAAACTATAAATGGAGCGTCAGCCTATTTCAAGTTGAGACTAACAGACCAAATAGTTCTTTGGAGTTGTAAAACAGATTATTTTGGCTAAGGATAATAGCTGTGAACATTGAACACATGTAAAATATTAAGCAATGAACACACACAAATACAGTGCAGAATGTTTGGGGAATTCCATTCTATACAAAACATGACTTGTCGAAGCTGTCAGCAGTGGCATATTAAGGCCAACACATGTGTTTATCTGCAGGCTATGTCTAGGTTAACTGATCGAGTTAGAGATTGGGTCGCAGTGCTCAAGGCAGACAGCATCTGTCCTCTTTCTTGCCCCCATTTCACCTTGCTCACCTTTTTAACCTGGGTAGATATCACGGTTTACTCTGTTTGCCTGCAGATACCATGATCAATCCATGTCTGTCAATACTGAGAACAGCCCGTCATAATGATGGAGTTAACATGCACGTTCTGTCCTATTGATTCATGCTAATGTATTCAAGGGTTGTTCCATGTTTTCACCCTCCTTTCTAAGTCTTTTTCTGTTTGCTCAAACTGTGCAGGCCTATGGCTTTGAAAAATATGTTTAAAGCCAAAAATGGTTTATGGATAGAAGATTCTTAACTTTTCCAGCTGAGTGGCCAAAACTCTAACTTGTAAAAGGAAAGAGGTTGGTTAAAAAGAAAAAGAAAGGAAACATTGGTGTAATGGAGTAGACAGGTCCTTCCCGCGTTCCTTTATATAAAAATGTGAATTTCATTTTCAAAATGAGTCTTTATGATTGTGTTCACTTGGCTCCCTCCAAATTACAGTAGGCTACTTTTTCTTTTCTTTTCACTTTTCAACATTAAGTCTGCATGGTTAAAGAACAAATGACTGAACAATAACCAAAATACAAACAATTTAAAACTATATAGTAGCTTTAGTTCCACAGCTGAATATCAACTCAATGTCATATTTAACCCCAAAATCAAAAAGAAATAAATAAGAAAACTACATTAGTGGTTCTTAAGTGTATTGGGAAAAAAGCCCAAAAAAACGTATGATCCTAAAAATAGGCTTTGTTTTCTGTTTGCAAAATCAATAATAGCAGTAATTATCATGAAATATCCATCTCATGAACACTTAACAATAAACGTGGAAAACACACTATTTATTCACTCATACACTTATTTATCTTACACTCATACTCAGCCTACACCTCAAATTTGCACATAATATACAGTACCGGTACATACAAAACGTCTATTGTATATACTGCACAGACAATTGTCGGGGGAAATTTTTTTGTATATTTTTATTCCTTATTTACTTATTCTATTTTTAATTTAAAAAGTTTTTTGTTCTGTCACTGTCATTCTGTTACACTGTGGAAGCTTCTGCCACGAAAACAAATTCCTCGTATGTGTAAACATACCTGGCAATAAAGCTCATTCTGATTCTGATTCTGATTCTGATAATAATAATATCTCAGAAGGTTTTGGGGGGAAAATTGGTAAAATATGACAATTTTCGTGAGATTCATCCCAGACTTTCCATTGTCACTGTTTTAGGTAAATCAGCATGCAACACTCTATGCGTGCATGTTTATGTATAAACGAGGGGTGCCTCGTGTTAAGGTGAAAGGTCATGGGGGGCCCGAGGGGATCGGTGACAGGTGAAGATGTGGCCATGTGCTAATTGGGGCAAAGCAGCCATTAGCATGATGGGTAGGTTAACGTGTAAAGTTACAGCTCCTGTGGAGAACCCTGTGCGGTGCCAGAGAAATACAGCACTGTAACCGAGCCCTATCTGACGCAGAGAAATACAGAGAATCTAAGACTGTTGTTCAAATTCAAAGCTGCCAAGAGAGCTGCCCCATCTGAACTCTGTGCTAATATTATGCTATCTGTAGCAGAAATCTGACAGAACTGTAAAATGTATTACCAATAAATGTGAATTAAAGCCCAATCATTTCCTATCGTGTTTAAACAGGAAGCACTTCTTTTCCTTGCAGACTTTCTAAATGACCTGCTTTGTCCTCTGTTAACCTCAACTATTTCATTTGTGAATAAGTGTAAAGTTAATGACAACTACACCATTCAACTAATAAATGAATAATAAACAATAAAAAAAATTATAATTTAATATAAATTATACAAATAATTTTAATATAAATGCTAAATAACTTTGATAAAACTTTAATAACATTTTTGTCCAGGAAACATTTGATTTGATTACAGTTTTATGCATTTATATACATTTAAAGTTCTGTTTTTACATTCCATTTTGTTTTTGAGAATCTTGCCTTAAATGTACTACATTATTTTATTTACAAAGTTTATTATTATTTTTGAAAGATGCATATTAAGGAAATGTATTTAGTTAGATGCTAACGCTCAAAGTATGCCACAAATCTGGGCTGTATTATCAATTTTATGACACTTTCATGCACACTATGCAAATTGGGACACAAACATTGAGCGCTATCATGTTTTTCTTCCACCATGCACAAGAGAACCATTGTAATAGTGCGGCAGAGAAAGCTTTTCTCTGACTGGCGACCCCAGAGGACAGATGTGTTGAAGGATTTAAGGGAAAAATGCCAGCCCAGCTAACGCAAATTGAGGTAGTCAGTTGCTAACAGTGCTATCAGTGTGAAATGCAATGCATGCAGGTCTTCTTCCCCTCTGCCAGTATTTATAAATGCTTACTGAATTAGAGTGCTAGTTTATTTGTGTATGTGTGAGTGTGTAAGTGTGCATTCTAGAGGCCGGAGGAATGTGGCTAATGTCAAGCGGACAGACTGTCTGACGACTCTGTCGCATGTTACCCTACAGTCTGGGTGGTCGAGATTCGTTGAGCGCATCCCAACCTGCTTCATGGGTTCACCTGATCACCCTAAATCAAAGTTTCTTACAGTGTCTGTAGAAAAAGGGTTATAAAGAAAAACCGAACAAAAGCCCGATGGTGGGCGGGGTGTTCTCCTGGTTATGTTTTTATATTATTCATACTATTGTAGTATTTATTAATATTTTTAATTTGTTTTTATTTTTATATTTCCAGTGTAAAATCAGGGAATGTTATTTTTAGGATATGTGGGGGGTTGTTCAATTTTACAGAATTTTTCAAATTTACCTAATATTTGGCGTTACTGCAAACCACCCCCCCCCCCCCCCCCACCCTCCCTCAGTTTTATTTCAGTCAATGTAATGATAGGTGGTGATCGTAGGGCTGGGTGATATAGACAAAAAATTATATCGGAGATACGTATCTGGTTTCTCTAAATTTTCTATTTGGGATTAAATATAAAAAAAAAATTATGATTTATTTACTTACTTTGACGTACTTATTTTACATCCTGCCCAATATTGTCCAAGGAAACAATGTTTATATTAAAGGCAATGAAACCAAATATAGTGAAAGTAGGCTATGCTATCTATTATGTGCAAAAAAGGGGCTAAATCACATTACATTACAGTAACATTGTAACATTACAATCTAAAAACAAAAATAATGATTTTTAAAACAGAAGTTAAATTCACTAAACTAAAAATTAAAATAAATGAGAACAAAAGCACACAGAGTAATTTCATTATATTTTGATTACTCCATTACTGACAGCAAAATGGAAATATGTCCATGACTTTGTAACATTTATAGATGGAGAATATACCTGTGAAATTTAAGTTATGCACTGAGGAAAACAGCACATCTCAAACGCATTAAACAGAGCGAGTATCCTATCTGTCAGCAGCACATGTATCAGTCAGAGCATCTATACTAAACTATACGTGTTAACTATATCTTACGAGTTATTTTAAAGCCCTTAATATAAGCATGTCTCATGTTTAAAGCAAATTGGATTATGCACTTTCCCCGCAGCAGCAGCTCACTCTGCATCCTCTGCTATTATTCAGATGCGCTCGTATCAAACTACTGTATATCGATATAAACAGTATTGCCTCATACCATATCGCTTATAAAAAAATATAACCATATATCGTACTGTCAGGATTCTGGACTGTCTATGTTCTGTTTTGGCCCTGTTTCTGTTCTAGTGTTCCCTTATTTGGTCTTGTTCCTGTCCTCGTTTAGTTTAATTAGTCATCACGTACACCTGTGTCTTCCCAATTATCCTGTGTATTTGCCCCAGTCTGTGTTTGTCGGTTCTTAATGTTATTGTGCTACGAGTGACTCCTGGCTACCCTGTGTTTCCTCCTGTGGATCATTAAAGACTGTTCTGTGTGAAATCCCTCGTTTCCTCGTTCCTCGCTCCTCACAGTAGCAACCTGTGACAGGAGAGAATTGACCGAGACAACGAAATTAAACGGCATAGTTGCCTCCTGCTGGAGCAGGGGGAGAGATCGCGCGAGGACTATACGAGACTGTTCCAGTTACTAGCAAGCACCACCAGCTACCCGGACGATGCGCTCTGTGCATTCTACGATGCCAGTCTAAACATCGAGTGCAGAGCGCTGTTGTCGGATCCGGAAGATGTCTCAAAGCGGATTGCACAGCCTTGGAGAGTGGATACTGGGTGATGAGAACGGATCCCGCTCACCGCGTCAGTTCCAAGGAGAATATCTCCAGAGTTACCAAGTCCGACCCAGTGCCAGCCCACCATCTACCGCGATGCGGATGCATCAAGCCTGAGCCCCACCGTTAGAGAGCCATTTTTCCCGCTCCAACTCCGTGCCTCACCAGGCTCCCTCATCCCTCCGGCTCCGCTTTGGTCGGGTGTCGACCTGCCATCGCCTCAGGACTCCGGTCCTCCGGCTGCACCTCGTTGCTCCGTCCCCCCGGCTCAATTGGGCTCCTTCCTTCCGCCAGCTCCACCTTGGTCCTCAGTCGCTCTGGCTCCGCCGCGGATCACCGCCTTCGCCTCTGTCACCAGAGCCCTCGGCTCCACCCTGGCCCTCCGGATCCTCGGCATCCCCCTGGCTCATTGGCTCTCCATCTCGGGCTCCTCCACCACCTGCTCCGCCGCCGTTGGTCGGCCCCCTGGAGCCGGCGGCCATTCCTCCTCCATGGCTCCTCCCTCCTTCGGCTCCACCGTGGGTCGCCATCATTGGCTGTGGCCTGGGTCCTGCTTGGCTCGTACTGCTCTGGTCCCCTCCCGTCTCCTCCCTGGCTCCTCCCTCCTTCGTTGCCTCCCTGGTCTCTGTCTGTCGGCCCCCTCCCGGGTGTCCGTCCTCCTTAGTTCCCACCCATTCCCCCCCCTCTGTTGTTCTTCGGTGCGAGGACGCACCTTCAGGGAGGGGGCGATATGTCAGAATTCTAAACTGAATATGTTCTGTTTTGCCCCCGTTTCTGTTCTAGTGTTCCCTTATTTGATATTGTTCCTGTCCTCGTTTAGTTTAATTAGTCATCCCGTACACCTGTGTCTTCCCAATTATCCTGTGTATTTAGCCCCATTCTGTGCAGTCTGTGTTTGCTGGTTCTAAATGTCGTTGTGCTATGTGTGACTCCTGGCTACCCTGTGGATCATTAAAGACTGTTCTGTGTGAAATCCCTTGTTTCCTCGTTCCTCGCTCCTCACAGTAGGCAACCGTGACACGTACAAACTTGATACACCACTCAGCCCTAGTTGTTTTTTTACTGGTTGAAGTCTCTTATATTGTATGAAGTCTACAGTATTTTTCAATGTTTCATTATCAACCAGGCAAAAATCCATAAGACCTATTGCATAGAAAACTATAACTGTAATGGTACTTTAGCAAGTACCAATCACTTGGCAGGCTCCATTTTTCTATCTTACAGCATGATAGATCATGCAACTGAACCAGGGCCAAACATATTGAGCTTAAATGAGGATGACATATACGGTTGCCTGGACAAGAGGCTTTGAGTCTACGAGTATGTGTGAAATCACTCACACCTCACATTATGTGAGTTTAACCATGCAGAACCAAACCAAAGAACCATGTTATTGTCTACACAGCAGCAGCTTTTGAAAGGGGTTTAAAGTCATGTCTTGAAGGCCAGGGGCACTCCATCTTCATGAAGAACATGAGTTCTGGGTACTCCACCCACTTGCTCCCTGAGCAACACTGGCACCAGTAGCATTCTGAATGAATGGGACATTGCCTTTATATTTGCATACAGTTAATTTATGCACACCAGCTCTTAGCTTTCAGGCAATGAGGGGCAAGTTAACAAAAGCTGAGACTGTAATTGGAGCTTAAGCCGGTAAAGCAAAGTTAATGGAGCCTGGAAAACCTTGGCTTGAGTTTTGAAGTGCAATTAGTGTCTCTCAGCAGGTTCATGCAATGGTTTGTCCACATGGTGTTGGTTGTGTTATAGATCTGATAGTCCTTTGAACATTCTGAGAATGATTATGCTTACATATGCAAATTTACATAAAATCAATTCAATCCAGGAGAGTTGTCCTAAAATGCACTATGTATTTAAGCAAGTTTTTTTTCTTTCAATTGTTGGATTCAAAATGTTTACACAACATTGTATTCTTACTAACTATTTTTATATTTTATGCATGATTAATAAGACATTTTTTTATTTCTTTATTTATGAATTAAAAATATATATTAGGGCTGTCAAGATTTCATTACAGATTTCTCAAAATAATTGCACCCAACATTAACATTTTTCACAAAAACACACAAAATTTAACAACATTTCTTTTTTCAGACTGAATCTCAATGCATCTTAATGCAGAAACAAGGTCGTTCAAAATTATTTTTAAGCATACAGACTGGTTAAATATGTTACGACTGCCTGTTTGATTAATTTACTTTGTTTCACTTTCAAATTACATGGAAAATCTGAGCTCAGGTCTGAAATCAGTTGTAGTGATTCTAATCTGAAAAGAGGCTGATTTTTGGTTGAAGTATTGGCAGCCGAGACAGAGACGCATGCAGCGGTTCAGTGACATTAGCGGGCAACCTAAACCAAACATTTGGCATCATGACTTTAAAATCAATCCAGGTTCTCTTGTAAAAGAGCTCAGCTGATCTCTGTTTTCATGATCTCTCAAAGAACAAACGTGTTCCTTGTAAAGCTAACAGACTGATGCTATTCTGTTAGCCAACTCTAAGAACCTGATGATATTCTGATCTGATTACATTTAATGCATTTAACATTTACTTACATTTAAGAGTTTGTTGTTGTTTTGAACTTCATTCCACAAGTAAAATGGATTAGTTGTGCTACTACATTTCTAAGAGCTCAGGCATATGATTTTTATCTTAAAGGTGATAAAACAGGCTTAAAATTAAACAGATGTGTAGTCACATTTACCACTGTTCAGCCAATTTTTGTGGGCGAAATACAGTCATTTCTATGTAATCGGGAATTTTATTGTGTTTAGGCGAAATATTTCCCCACACATATTCTGCACTAGGTTTGAGTTAGTCATGTAAATGGCTTTATGGTATATTGTGTCCTATAGGGTGCTGTATATCCAATAGAACTAGCTATCATCATTTATTCAAAAGCTACATTAATTTGGAATGTAACAGCAGATAGTCTCTTTTGTTTGACAGGACCAACTTGTTTACTTAATTTGATCTCAGTTTAAGCATCCATCAGTTTTTGTCATTGTGGTACTGTGGCTTCACAATGCTAACATGAACCAAGCAAAGCCAGTATTGACAACAATGGTCTGGTAATGGGCTTAGCAAAAAATATAGATTATTTGATCCGCGTCAAGGTGAATGTGTACTCATTAAACTCTTAAACCTACCAGCAATTCTCTAATCTTGTAACCTTGTGCCCCGAACATGCAGAATGAATTTCTCTGGAAGCTTCTGTTTTATGATCAAACATGTGGTCTTGCATGTCTTGATGGTCTCCTCTGAGCAGATCGAGACCCATAACCCTCTCATGCTGTTTAATAATGGATGTTTAAGAAGTTTCTTAGCACAAAAGGGCTTTGTTCCAGTTCTGCTCGACTGCTCTGTATAAATGAAAACAAAAAGGTTCTGAGTGGAATGAGGAAGTGGAAACTCATCTATAACTAGCTAGCATGGTTAAGGTTCTTAGTTCATCTCTTGGTTGGCTGCTCAAAGCTTGCTCTTATTAAAGGTCTGAAAAAGATCATCTCGTTCACATTGCTAATAGAGTAACCTTCTTTTTGGGTTTCTGTATTAAAGGAATATTCTTGGTTCATTTATAGTATACGTTATATTTTTTTAAAGATCCCGCATCCCCATTTTGAAACTCTCTCCTACACATAACATAACTGTTTTATGCGGTCAACTACGAGTTCAAGGTGTTATCACTACTTGCTTTCAGCAATAGAAGAGTTCTGTTCCTTTCACAGCTGATTTAAAGGGAAGCAAACTGTAGTATATTGAGAATCAGCCTTCTGGTGTTGACTACACAAGCTCATAAGCGACTTTTATCCACATATAATCAAATTTCAATCCACTGAAGAGCTCAAGGACAGGCCTAGACATAACACTTCTGAGGAAAACATTCCCAGCACTTCTTTGCAATAAAACCCTTCCAGAAAACCACACCATCGGCAGTTTAAAGAGCACCCTGCTGGGCAAACAACACTAGCCATGTCATAGTCAACCGTATCTACAAAGCAACGCCCAGAATGTCTCCTCCAGGACCAACCCTACTAGGTTGTGTGACGAGCATCTCCGTGTTGATCTTCCTGATTTAACCATGCAGGAATGTGGTCCAGCCCATGATTAATACAGCATGTATGTTGGGAAATATCCCAAACAAAATGTATTCATTATCAAAAGCCCTCTTGATGTGTTTTAGCCTGGGGTTTAACGTTACATATCGAACTTTAAAATAGGGAGTATGGTTTTGATTTGCTTGACGTTGATTCATATTCATCATGCATGAACTGCTGACTCTGAGTTTGATTGCTGGAAGCATTCAAACTCAGAGTTTCTCTCAGAAGTTGTCGTCTGGGTTGACGTCTACCAATTTTCCACGATGTAGCATAATAACTGTGCATTCTTCATCTATTATCCACTCTGAGATCAGGACCCTCATCAATAGTCTCTCGACACTAGTCATGATTGGACTAAATTATGTTTTTAAATGAATAATATGCTTTAAATTGTGGTTTACCTTTACAAAAATGCTTATGTGTTTTGTAATTCCCTTTCATTGATGACTGGGTTCTCCAGACATTTGCTTGAGCTGTGTGTCGATAGATCACTGATGTGATGGCCATTTTTTTTGTGTCTGGAGTCTGGACCCATTAATTTATTCACAAAACATAAAAAATACTCAGCTTTGTGGGTGTTGAAATCTGTTCGTCAGCAGTGAAGCTTCTCAAAAAACAAATGAAAATGAACAGCAGCATTTAACTATACTTCAATATAAATAAACACATAAAATGGCAAAAAATATTCAATGGAATTTTCATTTCCATCATCCGAACCAACCTGACTTTCAAATGCTAAACACATGAGAGAAAGGACAGGAAGTTGTCGCTTAACTAACGTCACACTTTTGAAAAATATAGTTAGTAACGTCACTGTTTAAAATCGAGTGTGATGCTTTTATGCGATAGTTCAGTAAACAAGAAGTTAATCTTGGGTAACTTACCTTTTGGATACAATATTCCCAATTATTAGCCAAATTAGCTTTTGTTGTGGTCACATTAGCCGAATTTCAGATGAATTGTCAAAAAAGGTTTTCTGCCCATTGTCAATAGCATAGCAATGTATGAAGCACAGCTCACAAAGTCATTACTTTTAAACCAAGCAGCTTTCTGTTGGTAAATGCACCAAATTATTGACGATTGAAAACTTCAATCTGAGCAATGGCAAAAGTGACCACATCTTAACAATGAACCCTGGATGTAATCCATGTTTTTGAACTAATCACTTGAGTTAATAACTCCATAAATTACTAGTATGTGATTTCTGTCCCTGAATGAATCAGTATTTTTGAACAAACAGTTTAATTGAAAGATTCAATTACTTGTTGCCAACTACTGGAATATTGATGTAAACCTACAGAAGAATAACTGAAAATCCCTACCACTAATGCTTTTTCACAAGAAAGCAAGTCCATAAACTATGTCTTGAAACACTGGGGGGTACCAATATATATCTAGTATACTATTAGGGCTGCAACGATAAATTGTATGCGATAGTTAATGCGCTTTGCAAGAAAGCTTCGGTTGTTAATCAGCGGTAAATTCCATCCGAGCGATGCTTTCACATTGAGCAAACTTAACTACACAGAGCCGTGTTCACTGACGAGCTGACGCAAAAAATCGCTGCGAATTGTACGTGCGTTTGCGCAGCTCTCGATAATAATATATACAGTACTATATATTATATATATATATAATACTGGATATACACTGTATATACATATACAGGTGTTCTCATTCATGCTGCTTTAATTGACGCACACAAACACACACACACGCTGGAATTTGCGCTGTGCTTCTGTGAATGCACTGCTTTAATTGACGCCACACAAAAACACACACACACACAACACACACACACACACACACACACACGGGAAATTTGCGCTGTGCTTCTGTGAACAGTAAACCCAACCTACTTTGACTTGATTAGCATATCATTATTTGACATTGACAAGACGCTGTTTAGACCGCTGAGACAGACCAGGCTGAAAATATCACTTTTAAACCTTTTGTCATCTTAAAAAACAGAGCACTGTGTAATGGAGTGCAGCAGATCAGTGCAAGAATTTCAAATATTGGGGGGGGGGATTTTTCTTTTTTATTATATTGAACATTCTTATTAGTCATTGACCCAAATATATTATGTAATCCTATTTGTCATACTGAAATATCACACTGCCTTTTCGAAAGCATTCAGACCCTAATAAATTCTCATTTGGATGAAGCTGCCAAGCTTCTCTTGCAGTATGATGCAATCAGTGTTTCTCTGTGAGGTGCACCCTTCAGCTTTGGAGAGAGTTCATGATCACTTTTATGTTCATTAATGTTCTCCACTGATGCAGTGTCACAGTCAAAGCCTTGATCCCAATCCAACTGGCCTGGCACAATTTGAAAACTGCATTGCACAAGTGAATCTGCCTAAAATGGGCTGTAATTAGGGTTGCAAAAACTAAATTTTGGAAATATTCCAGAAATTTAGGAAACTTTCCAGGATTTTTTTTTTTAATATTCCAGGGATTTTTGGAAAGTTTCAGGAAATGTTCCACCCCTTTGCAACCCTAGCTGTAATGTAAAGATAACTACACAAAAAGCATTCTTCAGTTTTTTTGTTTGTTAATTAATACAATTTCAGTGTAGGATTAGTCATTCAGACAATTGGTTAGTTTAGCCAAAAGTTCTTTTTTCAAATACACACATCTTGCTGCTGTTGCTTCCCAATTTATAAAATATATAATAAATAAATTACAAGCCTAGAATTACTGTCTTTACTATGTTAGATACTTAAAAGTAGCTTTCCCATCTCCACTGATGTGCAAAGTTTTAGTAAACAGTATCCACCCCCTGTCTGCCACCACTGAAAAATGTGCTAAGTGACCTTTGACCTTATGTCAAATATTATTTTACATTTAGAGTAAATTAGATAATCATTCTGTTGTATCCCCTTGTGGAAACCCAAATATGAAATAAACCAAATTAAATTTCCCTAATCGCATTATTAGCAGGTGTGAGAGCACCTGTCAATTGGGAATGTTGACTTAGATATGCGTTTAAGTATGATTCATGTTTTCAGGGCTCAGAGGTCAGGACAGGCGGACACAAGACACCACTGAATCCTCCTGAGAAGGGGAACGTGTGTCCGTTTATCTGTGGGGTGGGAAGGTCTTGTGAACGTTTCCCACTGTGCTGTATTTTACTTTCTCACGTGCAGACTAACAAACACTTCCTCAAATTTCCATTAGGAATTCTTTTAGAAAGACAGAAAATATGAAAGTCAGATTAAACACAATGGCACAAAAATAAACAGTTTGAGGTTAATCAATGTTTAACCTAACACTCTCAAACTAAACCTTTATTTACTCTACCGTTCAAAAGTTTGGTACTGAAAAAAATTTTTTTAAAGAAATTGATACTTTTATTTAGCAAAGATGCATTACATTGATAAAAAGTGAGAGTAAAGACGTTTATAATGTTAGAAAAGGTTTCTATCTCTAACAAATGTTAGTTAAACTTTCTAATTATCAAAGAATCCAGAAAAAATGCATCACAATTTCCAAAAAGATTTTAAGCAGCACAAAGGTTAACATTGATAATGAATAAAAATGTTTCTAGGAGCGCACAAAGTATTCGAATGGTTTCTGAGGTAATGTGACAGAAGAAGATGGAGTAATGGCTGTGCTTTGCCATGTGACAGCATAAATTACATTTTAAAACATTAAGAACAAAAACAGGTAACTTTAAGTGTACAAGTATTTTACAATATTGCGTTTTTATTGTATTTTGATCAGATAAATGCAGCCTCAAATAATTAAAACATTGACAGTCAATCAAAATTGTTTCGACTTTTAACACACGTACTGCAGTTATACTGTACACTTTAGGATTTAACATCTGGGAAATATTTTGTGCTGCACACATGTCAAGAAAGAAACTTAACCTTAAGTTACTTCTAAACTTTTGAGCAACACAGCATTTTTATATTAGACCGAACCTGAACCGGAAGCTGAAATTAAAGGCTCACGTGACAACGCAATTTTCCCAAAAAGAAAATCTTTATGACACGAGTCTTTAAATGAGTCTGCTGAATGGGGTGAAAAGGGATTTTGGGATTTCTATCTGAGGTTACAGAAGCTGCATGTTTCTAATTAGTCTCCTGAAACCTAACCAGAAGTGGGATTTCTCTCTTTTGCTCCTGCTTTTGAGGTATTTTATTAAATGCTTATTTCCTCACATATGCTTCCTCCTATGAGTCTTCTGCAACGTCATGTCTTCATTCCCCTCCGTCTAGTTCTCATGCACTCACTTCAGTCTTGCCCTGAGGAGTTCTTTGAGCAGTAATAATGCCACTCTTATCTTACGGAGATGCTATCGGTGGCACTTTGAAACCTGGCTGATGTAATCCGTTGCCCTTCACACCACTTTTTATTAAACCTACATTAGAATGACGAGTTTGACAAGGCTAATATAATACCAAATAGTCTGGTGAGACATGCTGTCTACTGTCTATGGTGATCAAAGAGCCTAGGGTAATCTTCACCTTGTCTTGTGTGCTGGTTCTTTTAAATCTATAGAATAATTCAAATATCTTTTAAATTCCTGAATTTCAATTAAATATGAAATGTAGAATTTTAAGTAGAAAAATGGAAATGCTTATTTATATATATATATACATACATATACAAATGAATGCATTTAATATAACTAAAAATAAATACATTTTTCTGGTGCCATTTCAAAGACTGATTTTATACATTTGATTTTATTTAATGCATTAATTGATGCATTTATTAATTAATATTAATAATACCTTAATTCTTGAATTCTTAATTTTGGAGGTGCTGGTTTGAATGAGAAGCCATGAAGTAATTTGTGCTGGATCCATTGCACATGTTTTGTGTTTATAGGCAGCTTGGTGAATATACAAACCTATTTGGCAGGTACTTTATACAGACACCTCTTTATTCGAGGATGAAAAGCAGAAACGTGAAAGAAAAGAAAGGGGTTGTAGATAAGAGAAATGGGACTTTCATTGGGACTAGAGGGAGTTATCTGGTCATTGAAGAGAAAAATAATGAGGGATTGGCTTTAGAATCAGTGTTAAAAAGGATAAAGATGTAGAGGAGGGTATCAATGTGGCCTCCACTTCTCTATACATTAGTGAATAACTAATGAGAAACAAGAAGGAATATTCATTAGTTTGGTCTTTGGAGACTTTGATGGTATGGTGAAGGCCTTGTGTCTTTGTATAAGTATGAGAGCATGTGTGTGTGTGTGTGTTTTGGAATATTGGGGTAAAGATTGGCAAGTACACACCAAAACCTCACATACAAATGCAAAGAACATGCTTGTGTTTGCATTACAGAATTACAGAAAACCCAGTCCTTTGAGTTCTACACTTTGTCTGAGAAGGCCATGGACTATAGGATCCTTTTCATGGATGAGGATCAAGACCGTATGTACGTGGGCTGCAAAGACCATGTAATCTCGATGGACATCAACAACATCAGCCAGACCATGCTGAAGGTGAGAGAGCAGTCAAAACCTCTCTAAATCAACATGAAATGCAGCACAACAGTAAAAACCAATGGCGACCACATTTCTTTCCTTCTCATTTGACTAATGGGAGAGTGGCAGTTTGGCTAAACAGTGTTGGCTTTTGAGGAGACAGCTTGAACACAACTGGCAAAAATTATGGAAGTTTAACTTTCCTCTTCCAGCAAAGGCTGGCAAAACTTCAGAGATCCATTGCATTCCAGTGCATTTTGTTGGTCTATGCTGCACATCTATCCAGCAGGGCTCAACCCCAATCACGAGTTCACCAGTAAAAAGCCTCATCCAAGTTGAAGTTCAATACAGCATGAGTTGTGTCTACTTTAAGAGCTTGACAAATAACTACTAGACTTTAAAGTGGTAATTTACTTTTTTCATTAAAGTCTAAGGAGAAATTTAGCAGAATGTTCAAACTGCTCTTGTGCATATAATGAAAGGTGACTTTTGATCAATTTAATGCTTGATATTGATTTAATATAATTAATAAATTTGCTTATTACATTTATGCTTGTGTAGTGGTCCCATTAGACATGCATAGTAACATAAATCTGTCAGTCAAAATGTTCCTTCATTCTTATATGACAATTTTCTCACTATTCTCTTATTTTTTTTCTCAGATCTTCTGGCCGGCATCCACTACTAAGGTCGAGGAGTGTCAGATGGCTGGCAAAGACCCCACAGTAAGAACATTGACACTTTTAAACTCCTGGCATGTTATGGTTGGCCAGATCTTTTATGCCTCTGATTCACAGAGAAGACAGCAGCATTCTTGATTCAACTCCTATTTGTGTGTTGCTTGGTGAAGTGATCATCCAGTGAGCTGTTTTCACATGCATTATTCTCCCTACAATCACATGCAATTAATCAAACTAATCACACCCAAATCAATCAAAAGAGCACCAAGCATGAGCTGATTTTAAATCAGTGTTTAGTCCTCAAATTTGAACCTTCATGGCTGGATCAGGAACAGATGGTTCTAGCCACTACGTGTCCTAAAACTAAGTAAATGCTGGAATGGACTAATGTTCTCAACTGGCCAAAGAAAAATACTGTACTTCGCACCCATACCGCAAATGATCATTTTAAACCTGTATTTTATGTACTAATGACAAGTGCATTGAACTGAAAGTTGTATATTTTAATTGCATGTGACTGGAAAATAGGGTAAATTAATGTAAACCTGGCTACTTTTTGACATTGAGATGAGCGAAAATGTCCCAATTTACTGGTTTATGGCTCAATTTATATTCACCCCACATCATGAATGTTAGTATAATATCTGGGTGAATATCATAAAAAAATGTCTGTGTCATATTTCACCCAAAGAAGAGAGATATATCCTCTTTATAACAGTTTACTCTCAATTTATACAATTATTTATACTTCATTATTTAAAATAAATTATATATAAAAGTCATTTATTGAGTAATTTAGTGAGAAAATGCCACCAAAATGTCCATGAAAGTCTTCATAAAAGGGCTTCACCCAGCCCTAATTTATAGGACTACAGTGGTTTAATAACTTTAACAGTGGGGGTACAGAGCAACATGTCACATAGTGATATATGCAGCTTTTGCAGAGTTTGCAGATCAGCCGTCCCGCACTGCTCCTGACAAATATTTGTGTTTGAGCCCTTCCTATTCAGTCTGTTTTCCTCTCTCGAAGTGTGTGCCTGTGTTTAAACTATAGGGCTTATGCCACAGATTTCCTCTGACGTTTTATTTGTATCTGGATCAGTAGCACTGCCCCTTGTCAGGTTGTCAGGTTTCCTCCTCTCACTGGGATATACCCCATCCCTCTCCCCTGACAGGACCAGCAGCGCATGACCTCACATCATCCGAATCCATCTGCATCGTTTGGGAAACACTGAGTTGTTTCTTTAACAGAGCTGTAAATGATATTAAGACGTGTTTATGGAGCTCTTTCTTGTTAATTCTGCCTGATCTGTACGTGAACCGTAAGCTGTCAAGAAGTCTTTTTGCCTTTGCGGAAGAAAAAGGTTCCATACCATAAATCAGTAGTGAATACAAGCCAGTAGAGGATAATGTTGACACGTACCACAGAAAAAGAACTATTAATGACAAACATGTGAAAGAGATCAAGGGGAAATGGGAGGAGTGGATGGTGGGGTGTGTGCTATTGGAAGTGCTGTTATTTTTCTGGAGTTGCTCTTGAAGGACCCGTGTGTGCGCATGCTAACCGAGAGCTCATGCAGCTGCTGTTTTGACACACTTCGCCAAGTTCCTAACTGCTCCCCTGGCGCTTATTTTCTTTCTCTACTCATCCCTCTCTCACTCTTTCTTTGGGCTGGATCATGTGCAGTCGCTTTGGCGTCACTTTAGTTTGGGATTCCTATATTCTAAGATAGGTCTTGAATTCCTGACCTATGTAAACTTTCACTTCCTCGATGGATCAAAATAAATTGTCTTAATTTTAATTGGCATTGTCAGCTTCCTAAATAAGGGTATCAGCTTGCTAATAGAATTATGTAACACTAAATGACTTTAAAATGACATTCAAAGAGATTTTGGGATAACTTTTAGGAACGAGAACAATGATCTCTCTCTCTTTTGTTCTCCTCAGCATGGATGTGGAAACTTCTTACGAGTGATCCAGCCTTATAACAGGACGCATCTGTTCATCTGCGGCAGTGGAGCCTACAGCCCAGTGTGTGCATTCGTTAATCGTGGCAGGCGTCCTGAGGTCAGTTTACACTCACTAATGAAAACGAGTCAGAGTGTCTGATCTAGTTCAGTTTCACCTTCATTTTACTACATTTGCTTCAAAAAACAAACAAAACAAGCCACAACATAAGTCGTGAATGCATACAGTAACTAAGGTTAAAAAAGATGTGACAAGACTAAATGAAATGAGATTAAACGAAATTAAGGGAAGAAATCAAAAGTGAAGAGACTACATGAGTTGAGACAAGATTAGACAACCAGAAACAAAACAATACAAGAAGAGATGAAAAAAGGTGAGACGAGACAAGAAAAAATATGAACAAGATGAGATGACATAAAAGACAAGACAAGACTTAAAATGAGAAAAGAGGAAAAGAGAAGAGACCAGATGAGATTAGACGAGACGAACCAAGAATCCTTCGTTAAAAAAAGTAATGAGACCATGAAATGAGATGAGAAAAGATGAAATTAAACAAGAATAGAAGAAAAGCGAAGGCACCAGATGACATGAGACAAGATTAAACAAGAATCGAAGAAAAAAAAAGGGACGAGACCAGGTGAGATGAGACGAAACGAGAATCCTTAGAGGTAGAAAAAAAAAAAGAACGAAGAGGAAATTGTAAAAAAGAGACAAGGCGAGACCAGATGAGATTAGGAGCAGTCCTGCTAGCCATCTGATCCAACAGCTTGTTTTCTATCATTCTTTTTTTGTATGAAAAGCATTTTACTCTCTCAACCCTCCGTCCGTGTCCATCTCTCTTGGTTGCACACCAGCTGGACTATTACAGAAGATAAAAACTCTTGACCTATAACCTTTAAAGTGTGCGGAGTAGCTTCGTGACATAATGACGGGGCCACCCTGGAGTGACCATGTGACTCACATCTTTGCCTATAGTTGCGTGTGATGTAAAGAGCCAGTACATTAGTTAATGAATACACGTGTCCCCGAGACAAATTAGAAGCTCTCCCACCAACAGCTGTATGTCCTGACGGAGGCTCTCTACGTCTCTGGTTTCTCTCACTTCACGTAACTGGCCAACATCATGACACCAAAGGAGAGGATAGACTGGCCTGGCAGTCGGAAACCTGGAAGCCTCTGGGCAAGTCTGTCCAACCAATCAGAAGAAAGCCAGAACCACTGCACTAACGAGTGCTAGGAAATTACTCGGAAATCTTTTTATATAGACTGGCTGTGAAACATTTCGGATGGAGCTGAAAGTTGAGAACAGATTTGATGATGGTAAATGGGATAAAATGATAACAAGAGCATGTCTCAGTAATTTATATTTATAAAGGATATGAGTTGATTATTTGATTAAAAAAGGTCAACTTTGCAGAAAGGCCAACACATAAGGACTGAGCACTGTCTGTTTTGTTTTTGTGGGTCATTTAGTGATGGTTTATCTAGTTAAAACTATAGATTTTTTTGTGTGTGAAATGAGAGATTTTATGTTTTTGGTGTCATTGGCAGGAGCAAGTGTTCCAAATCTCTTCCAGAGCAGAATCAGGGAAAGGAAGATGCTCGTTTAACCCACAAGTCAACACCGTCTCGGTCATGCTCAGTAAGTGCTGCCGTCTTTTGTGTCTTTATCCACAGGTGCCGTTTTGTCTCGGACACGTACTATAACACTTTCTCTGTGAGCTCTTTCTTCATGACCCTTTGGGGTCATAAAAACACCCACATCTTGTGGCAGTCTGCCCCCTTCCGATGTGACAACTTTGGGTCACTCAGTGCCGCCCCCTTAATCCTTTAATCTGTAATTGGCCAGTTGGTGTTGGGTTGCTGTTGACACAGCCAATGGGCTACATTACACGCGCATTCATGCTTTTTACACAACAGAGAGCGAGAGAGAGAGAGAGAGAGAGAGAGAGAGAGGGAGAGAGAGAGAGAGAGGGAGAGGGAGAGGGAGAGGGAGAGGGAGAGGGAGAGGGAGAGGGAGAGAGAGCAATTAATCTAGCTTGTCAGTGACCGTTTATCGTTTGTATTTTAGCATTATCGGTTCTCAATATTGTTACTGTTTACCATAACCTTTGGGGACAACACCCCAAACACATATGCACTCATATGCATATGCACTCTCATGAGAACTAATTGCATGTGCTTGCCTACAAAAATCACACACGCACACCTAAATATAATGTTATAGGTCATTGTTGAGTCATCTGTATATGAGAGAAGGTTTTAAGTGGTTATTCTATTAAGTAGAAAAGTTCCTAACCGTCTAGACAGCATCAAAGACTGACGGTCCTTGACATGACAGCCTACAGCTTTCTCTGTCTGATGTCCGTCTGACAATTTCCATCATACACTTGGCCCTTAGCCGTACATGTCAGCCACGGGCCCCAGCAATATGGAGTGATGAAGTGATAAAGTAATGCACTGATGAAAGGAAGGAGAGATTTGAGGAATGGAGACTTGAGCAGTTCATTAGTGCAGCACACCGCAGAGACATGTACAGCCACAATAAATCCATAGCTCACATATTCAACAGACAGATGTTTTCAGCCAGTAGCAGAAACCACATTTTTTAAGTTTGGGTTAACAAAATAAATGTACTTTAAACAGGGCTGTCAAATTGAATGTGTTGAGGCATAGGATTAAATGTTTAATTAATTTTTTTATTACATTAATACATTTATTTGATTTGACATCATGACTGTTTCAATCTGTTCTGTGCAATTATTAAAACCTGACTTGAACAGATCGGTGAACACACACACACACACACACACAATCCCCTATAGCGAAGCACTCATTTAAAATCAAAAGAATGTAATATTTTATAGGTAACTTTTTTATAGATCAGTCCCAGACAGAATATTTAACATGAGTGAAATCATTTGTAGTTTTTATTTTATAGTGGACTTTCAATAACATTAAATTATGAAGCTCCAAAAGACTCTGTCATTATAGGAAATGTTAAGCAAAAACAGTTTAGACATGTAATTTTTTATACAGGTAAAAGCCCCCGACGGAAAGTTATTTTGAATTATCTAACCTATTTATTTACTTATTATTTTTACTTATTTTATTATACTTATTCATTATTACTTAATCTATTGTCTTTCCTAGTTTAATTCACCAACCTTACTATTCATCTGAGAAGATATAAAATCCATACCTAACATTAAATCTAAAGCTAAATCTGTGAAAAGCAACAGTGGGACACATTTCTGTTTCTGTTTGTGGTTAGATCAGGAGCTGTTCTCTGGCATGTACATTGACTTCATGGGGACAGACGCAGCCATCTTCAGGAGCCTGACCACAAGGAACGCAGTGAGGACGGACCAACATAACTCCAAATGGCTGAGCGGTACAAACCATATGTTATTTTATCCATCTACATGATTATGACTGTTCTGTCAAGAAAACTGCGGATGTTTTCTTGAAGCTACAAATAATTATTTATGTGGAGCATCGAATTACATGTTCACGTTCCATGCCATTTCAGTAAAATAATACACAAACCACAAAGTAAAAACCTTCTTTGCCCACGTCAAAGGAAATAGCTGAAGACAGGACAGACTTGATATTCGTTTACAATGATTCCACCAGGAAAAGGAAAACATATTGTACATGCATGACGGTTTTCTCAAGAGGTCACATTATCTTTTACACAATGAAACGCATATTTGGTCAGGATCTGTGAGATACATTTTCTTAACTCCGTTCACCAGCAGCTATATTATGTTTCATATAAACTTGGGCATTAGCACCATGCGGAGATGTTTGATTCTTTAGGCTAGAAATGATACAGTACAATCTTTTTATTTCTCTTTTGTGGTTGATGTAGAGCAAATTGAGTGTTTAAGCTGTAGCTATTCTTCTATTTTGACTAGAGCCCGGTATAGAGAGCCCACTTGCTTCGATGGCTCAGATCCCCACATGACGCCAACTACGTTTCCTGCGCCCCCGACGCACCGCACTGACAGACAGTAGTGGGAACACCTTACGACATCACGCCACCACACGCGCGCGCGCACCTGTGTGTGCCTGAAGTCGGACCCTATTGCAAAGTTATCGCAATCATGGTCAGGGAGAACGTTTTTTTTGTAAAGGAAATTCGATTCAAGTGCAATCTCAATTGATAACATCAGGAAGATGACGATAATATATAAATGTATGAAATTTATATTATGTCATGGTAAAATTCTATGTGAATGACACTGGTGGCCAGCGCGTTGGTGAACAAGTGAGACCCGTTTATGAAGGCTCGGTGATATGTTCGGTTATAGGGAGGGCGGTACAGCGACCCTCTTTGAGAGCTCGGTGAGGATACACACACACACACCAACACACACACAACCACACAAAGGTATCCATGTATTAAGTGGACATTCCATATGCACACTATATTTTCTACTCTACAAGTATTTCTATCCCTTACCCTAACCATAATATATATATATTATTGGTTTTTATATATATCGCTGCCAATTATTTTGGGACTAGAAAAAATCCCAAGGGACCTTTAACTCCATCGTACCCTAATTAGATACGGTCTTGACTTGTATTTAACCCAAAACACTCCTTCAAAAGCCTTACAAATTTCACGTTATAGTTAAACAGCTTTCTATAATTACTGGTCATTAACCATAAACCAGCCATTGTGGTTTTTGTCAGTATCCAACAACAGACCTAGGAAATTTGTCAAGCTTTTCACCTCATTAAAATCCTTTTACGATCATAAAACACTCAGCACAAACCGTTTACACTGGAGGGTTACAGCCTGTGATGGATTTACACGCTTTCACCTGTTTTATTCTTGTTAGGCCAAACTAGAACTGTGTCACAATGTTGTGGGACAGATGGTCAGCTATTGAGTGAGTGTTGGTCTCTTTCATTCTAGAGAATGTGTTTTTATTGGAGACGGACCACCCAAAGGGCCTCCTCATCTTTGGAGTTTTCACCTCTACAAGGTAAAGCCAATAACAACATTGAGCTTGCCGCTAATGTGTGTATATATGCACGTGCATGTTTTTATGTGTGTATTTGCCAAATATAGGTCAGACGGGATTGGAGCTGAGGGGATGACAGGGTTTCTGGGAAAATATGATCACACCTGAGAGCGGTAAATGAAGGAAAGGTCACTCTTTACAAAACAAATATCTATCTGAATTCATCCCAGGTAGCTTTCACTTGATGGATTTAACATTTTTATTATATGGCGGACTCACTGAATGATTTACATTTATTGGCTATACCAGAAAGCAAGTGTACTCGCAGTGTGTTCTTGCTGAATCAGTTTTTTGTTGGTGTTTTGGGTAAATAAGTAAGTGTACGCTCTCAGTATTAGTTATGTAGAAATAACACAACGCACACACCAGATGAGACACATGTGACAAGTTATAAAGATAATAGTATAAAAACTAGCACCCTGAGTGAATTTTGATTTTTTTATTATTCTTCTTATAACTAAATTATATTTTAACATTTAAACTATAGGAACCACCCCGACCATATTTTATTCTTACATTTACATAGAATTTATTTCATTCTATTCTATCTTTCTATAATATAACTTATTATACTCTTTAATTGATAACTACTATTAAAATTTAATTTAATCTAATATTGAGTTATAAATATATTATACTTATGATTGAATATATTAATAGATTTCATTTGTGTCATTCGATTTTATATATATTGTAATGTTTCTATATATTCTTATTTATAACATTTGTAGTGAATTAGATATAATATAAGAACCGTACTAAGCGATATTTACTTTATAACAAATTATTTCAAATTTATCATTTATCATATCATTTTTATATTGATCATTATCTCGTATTTAACAATAGGATCTATTTTGGGGTTGAAGTATTCGATGCAAAAAGGATGGCAGACTGTGTTTTTTATATAAATAAAGGTCAAAAGTGCCCGTGAAAATCAATTCCAGGGGGCAAATGTCCCTTTAAAATAATTATAAAATAATGCCAAATTTTACACTACCACCAACAGGCATAACTCCCATTATTTAACTTTTACTAAGTACTAGAATTTTTTTTTTCAAGTACAGAGGTCATTTAATTTGTAGCACAGTTTGAGACGTTGAGATCTCTTCAAAAACTCAAAGAGTTGTTTTTCCTGAAGAGAAAGATCCGAGAAGCCAGTGGTCTTCGTTTATTATCTCATTGTTTAGGCGAAACAGTTCAGATATGAGGTCTCATTTGGGATTTTTGCTATGGGTCATTTCATTATGCTTGTTATGATGGGTTTCTATGGGTGTATGTTGGGGCGTGTGTGTATGCGAGTAGTGGTTTAATGAGGTGAGATTTCGGTCAAGGTTTTCGAGCTGTGGTTCATTCTCCAACCACGTCGAATCTGTGTGGTTTTCCTCACGAGGCCAATCCAAACAGCGACAGCTTCTCTGCCCATGCCCTGCTCTGTTATTTATCATTATATTTAGCCTCTTTCCCTTTGTTTTGCGATCAAACAAAGAAACTCTTTGTCTTGCTGTCTGATCAAAATCTACAATGTCCAGCCAAACGTCACTTCATCCCAGAGTGTGACCAAAGATGTGTCCCCTTTCCTTTATGCGGCATTTTTCACTCTCTGTGGATTGAGTCTCCAGTGTAACTGTTACATCATCCCTTCCATCCAAATGCGCAAGACGGTCTTTTTACTGTCTGACTTGCTTCATGTTAAATAGGCCTGTGTGTTTTGTGTTATTCCATCCAGTTCTGTGTTCAGAGGTTCTGCTGTCTGTATGTACAACATGGCTGACATCCTGACGGTCTTCAACGGCCCGTTTGCGCACAGGGAAGGGCCCAACTTCCAGTGGCTGGCTTTCCAGGGCCGGATCCCATACCCACGACCGGGAACCGTGAGTCACACACATTCATGTCCTGCCTTGGTACAGTCACTCTGTTTATAACACCAGTAAACTGAGTATATAATTGTGATTTGCACAGTTTAGTTGAAAAGGCAAATAATTACAGGTAAGGAATGTTTGCTGAAATAAGCATGAAATTTGTAGATTTGATTTATGGTCTGTCCTCTGTCAGCCTTATATTTCAATGCCATTTATTTTTAGAGGCAAGTAGAGATACCTTTTATATTATTTACTGTTATTATTAGAGATATAATAAATATTTTACTAAATTACATAGAATATAATATTTAAATAATATAATATAAAATATTGTTTTTCAATTTGTAGACCTGATTTCTGCTCAGTCCTCTAGCTTATAATAGAAGGTCATTTATTTTTATAGATAAGAAGTGATCATTTTTTAAACAATATCTTACTATAAAGTAATATAGCATATAATATTTGTTAATAATGTAATTTTTTTTGTCGCGTTTATACATAAAACTTGTAGGTTTGATTTCTGGTTTATCCTCTGACAGAAGGGCTTATATTTTATGGTAATTAATTTTTTATATAAGAAGTGAAATTTGTTAATATTTTACTATAAAACCATTATTTTATTAATGTAATGCTAAATCATCATCATCGTCATCATTATCATTATGTGTATTATAATGTTAAAGAATCCCACTCAAAACCTTAAATTAATAATGCTTTGGACTTTTACATCTTGGAGGAGCTTTTAAAATGAAGTACACTTGCATGAGACACTCGGTGCGTTCCAAACGGGATATATCGCCCTCCGAAGGGCACTTCGGAGTGAAAACAATCATGGCCACCATATTGAAGGGTCGTTCCAAACTGAAGTGCTCAAAACTGGCCACTTCAAAGGGCCCTTCGGAATGAAGGATTTCGAAGGGTACAACTGATGGATACTTTGGGCTCCCATGATCCTTTGCGCAGATTCTTTGTTTGTTGTTTGGTCCCCTACACTCTTCAACCCTTTGAAGCTCTCACTTCGGAGGGTAAACCCTTTGAAGGGATTAGGGCATAGAGAGGAGCCTCGAATGGACAAGGCAGACTCACTAATATTAGTTTGAGTGACAAAAGAACCCAATTAAAGTGACAACGCCTTCCTAATTAAGCATGATCCTCCCATCTTTCATTGTTTATACTCTGTTAAGTGTCCTGGTGGGCGTTCACCCTCACACCCCAGCAGTACTAAAGAGTTTCCAGATGATGTGGTGCATTCATGAGGAATCACCCCGTCATGGTTAAACTCCAGTACCCGGTCGGCGGAAACTCTGTGATGCGGACACATGCGATTACAAATCCACCTCTATATAGCTGTGGACCGGTCACCGCTGCGGTACGGACACTACCAGGTTTATTCCCCTGGGCACAGGTACCACCACACCCCACCCAGTATGACAACTATCAAGAAAACTAAATGACATGACTATTCTAGAACATAACCTACTCAGAGTTACCAACCATCAAATGGAAAAACAACTCAAATGTCCAAAAGGATTTCAACAACTAGTCATGTAACTGTTTGGGGAAGGAACTGGCACACTTACTTGATGCCTGCTGACTTTTCAACAGAACTAAGTAGCTTTTCCACTAAAAAGGGAAAGGCAGAATTACGTTGGAAATCGTTTACGCGGATAAGTTTTATGAAAGTGTGTTGTCAGTTAAATTTACTTCCCTAATATTACTTAAAATTACTGTCTTTAATAATTATGGAAGTAGCCACAACTCGACTGGTATACAACTGCGTCATACCATCAATGCGGCTTTACGATATAAAAGCATCCAGAGCAATGTTCCTTATAATTAATAATAATTCCGGTACAATATAATCTTTATCTCATCTGTATCTACAACCCCCATTCACTTTTCAAAACCTGGCGTGTAAGGACTCGGAGTGTTGCAGTAGTTACGTTTCCATGCTCACACACACACGTTGAGCTGTGGTGCTCATGTGGGTGATGCAGGTTTTAATCTGGCCTGCAACATGTCCCATTTTCTATATATCTTCTAAATAATTTCTATACTATACTATACTGTAAAGCAGTGGTTCTCAAGCAGGAGGCCGAGATCCACTAGCTTTTAATCAAACTTCCATGGGCGCCACAGGATGACTTAATACCAATAATATATTAATTTCATTATTTCATTACAGTTCATATTCAAATTATTATATTAGTATATTTCAAAAATAAAACCTCTAATTATTATAATGATAAAACAGAATTCATAAAACAAGAAATCATATTTCTTAAAAAAAATTATTTTAGCCTTCCCCACGAAAATATTTGGGAATGTTTCTTTATAGGGCGGCCTTGGAAAAAGGTGATGGTGACAAAAGGGGGGCCTTGATCCAAAAAGGTGAGAACCAGGCTGTAAAGTATATTCAATACTATCAATATACAAAATAAAAATATATTTCAATTAAACTTAAAAAAATAGATATACTCTACCACTCCATTTCTTACAGAAATATAACATATACAGAGATCATACAGACATAAATCTGTCTGCCACTGGCCACCACTAGGGGGCAGAGAGTCTACACAAGCGGCACAAACATTATCATCTAATCATTTTTAACAAACATCTTTTTTCTATTTCTTCTGTATCAGCTAAATGGAAGACATTATGATTCCTGCTTTGTGACAGCACAAGACACGCTATTAACTTTAGGGATGGCAATGGAAGAATGAAAGAAAGAGTGTGTGTTTATCTGAGAACAGACTCGAGACACGACAGCAGACAGGCTCTGCGGTTACTAGGGAACGGGGATAGGGACATTTGGAGAGAATTCAAAATCACAGCTGTTTGTATTTGCCCATCAAAATTCCTGACGGAAAGCCAGGAGCATTGTGCGGAGCGGCCTGCCTGCTCCTTGGCAGGGTTTCGTCTAGAAATGTTGGCCATTTAAAATGGGAATTTCCAGAGTTTCAGCTGAATTCTCCATAATCCCTTTCTCTGAGGGTCTGGAGCAAAATATACACACCTATCATGAGCTCACAGAATGAATGAGCTTGACAATTAATGGTCATTAGCAGCTAGTGGCCTCAAATTCAAAACTCAAGATATCCAATAAATCATTTCCACCAGGCAGATGGCAAAAAAATGCTTAGACTTAAATTGAAGTAGGGCCACGGGCCATATCTAGGGACTGGTGGGTTGGCTCTTATGACGTGAAAATCACCTAGCAACCACCCAGAACACCTTGGCAACCGCACATTTTCCTCTAAAGTTTAGTTTGCAGATCTGTTTCTCAGAACAGATGCTCAACAACATCAAAAACCAACCCAGATATGCACACTCGCTAAAAGATTTCAAAGAGAAAATCTGAGAACGATGGAAAGTTCATTTGTGGTTCAAACCCAGACCGCATTTCCGAGGTTGTTTTTGCTTTCCAGACTGTCCAATGCTCTCCTGACATTCTGATATTCTGCTCACAGATAAAGGCACAGTACAGAAGGTCGTGGTTCTGCCGTCAAACGGCTCTCTGGATGAGGATCTAATCCTGGAGGAGCTGGAAGTGTTTAAGGTCTGAGTTCTTGCCACACATTACACATCAAAGTATCTAGAGGGCAGACAGCAGGAGCAGAGCTGGCAGTGCCAAAAAGCGTTTATTAAAACTCAATGTTGTTCTAAGGGAAGGCAGATTTTTAATGGGAACAAAGACTGGGCATGAGGTAAGGAAAAGGTTACTCTGTGAGGTTTCTTATGATTGGCTTTGAGTGGCTTGAAATCGTCAAAATAGGTTTAGGCATAATGAATCGATTCATGGACCATGAAATGCCACACACACATACAGTGGGGCAAATAAGTATTTGATACACTGCTGATTTTTCAAGTTTTCCCACTTACAAAGAATGGAGAGATCTGTAATTTTCATAGTAGGTACACCTCAACTGTGAGAGACCGAATCAAAAAAAAATCCTGAAAATCACATTGTATGATTTTTTTAATAATTAATTTCCATTTTATTGCATGAATTAAGTATTTGATCACCTACCAACCAGCAAGAATTCTAGCTCTCACAGACCTGTTATTTTGTCTTTAAGAAGCCCTCCTATCCCCCACTCATTACCTGTATTAATTGCACCTGTTTGAACTTGTTACTTGTATAAAAGACACCGGTCCACACACACAATCAATCAGACTCCAACCTCTCCAATATGGGCAAGACCAAAGAGCTGTCTAAAGACACCAGGGACAAAATTGTAGACCTACACAAGGCTGGGATGGGCTACAAGACAATAGGCAAACAGCTTGTTGAGAAGGCAACAACTGTTGGCGCAATTATTAGAAAATTGAAGAAATTCAAGATGACCGTCAATCTCCCTCGGACTGGGGCTCCATACAAGATCTCGCCTCGTGGAGTATCAATAATCCTGAGAAAGGTGAGGGATCAGCCTAAAACTACACGGGAGGACCTGGTCAATGAACTGAAGAGAGCTGGGACCACAGTCTCAAAGGTTACCATTAGTAACACACTACACCGTCATGGATTAAACTCCTGCAGCGTGGGCAAGGTCCCCTGCTCAAGCCAGCACATGTCCAGTCCCGTCTGAAGTTTGCCAAAGACCATATGGATGATCCAGAGGAGGCATGGGAGACGGTCTTGTGGTCAGAGGAGACCAAAATAGAAGTTTTTTGGTATAAACTCCACTCGACGTTTTTGGAGGAAGAAGAAGAATGAGTATAATCCCAAGCACACCATCCCAACCTGAAGCATGGGGGGGAAACATCATGCTTTGGGGCTGTTTTCTGCAAAGGGACCAGGACGACTGCACTGTATTGAGGGGAGGATGGATGGGGCCATGTATTGCGAGATTTTGGGCAACAACCTCCTTCCCTCAGTAAGAGCATTGAAGATGGGTCGTGGCTGGGTCTTCCAGCATGACAATGACCCCAAACACACAACCAGGGCAACTAAGGAGCGGCTCCGTAAAAAGCATTTCAAGGTCCTGGAGTGGCCAAGCCAGTCTCCAGATCTCAACCCCATAAAAAAATCTTTGGAGGGAATTGAAAATCCGTGTTGCCCAGCGACAGCCCCAAAACCTGAAAGATCTGGAGAACACCTGTATGGAGGAGTGGGCCAAAATCCCTGCTGCAGTGTCTGCAAACCTGGTCAAGAACTACAGGAAGCGTCTGACCTCTGTAATTGTAAACAAAGGTTTCTGTACCAAATATTAAGTTCTATTTTTCTATTGTATCAAATACTTATTTCATGCAATAAAATGGAAATTAATTATAAAAAAATCATACAATGTTATTTTCTGGATTTTTTTTTGATTCGGTCTCTCACAGTTTAGGTGTACCTACGATGAAAATTACAGATCTCTCCATTCTTTGTAAGTGGGAAAACTTGAAAAATCGGCAGTGTATCAAATACTTATTTGCCCCACTGTAGCTCAGTTTAATTTGGCATCTCAACACACAGTCACAAATTTGCACATAACTCAATACCACCTGAAATAGGCAATTTCTCATTGAAAATGTGGTTTCATTGTGATGTTCGTTATTGGCTAAAATGGCAGACAAACTAAGGATGTCAATTATAATAAAAAGCTAAATCTTTTTTTAATGTAGTTTAAAACACATATGCCTACTTAATTTTACAAATATGACATTCCTAAACTGTCAAATGGTGTAACCATCAAGTGAACGTGATCACATTTCCCCCCCAAAAGTTAATACACAAGTTAACAAACTTTCAGAATTTTTGAATCACGGATAGCAAGTTTTCTTGGGGTTATACCATTTGACGTTGCCATAAAAAGGTGAAATTCTGTCATTTTTGCTGTTGCATTATAAACAAACATAATGGCATCCATAGTCCACTTACCAATCAATTAACATGATCATTATAAAAGGTGTTTAAAACACAAATTATAATTTACTTAAACATAAGTGAGAATATGAATATCATATATTTCCCATTCTAGTTAACAAGTTCCATATTTTAAAACCATAACATCAGTTGTACAGAGTTATTGTGTCTGAGAAGCGTCACATGACAAGCTTGATATACATTGTCATGGAAATAGGAATTATGGAATAGAATTCAGTATATAAACCCTGATCAAATGATAATGGAGGGAGGGGTTATATTCTTTTCTTATTGTCTTATCACATACATGTTGGTTGCACCACACTGACTCTACATTGTTGAAAATATTTTTATAAAAATATATCAAATTCTTACAGTTACACCACCTTGATATTTTCACCACAAAAAATACTGTTGAAATTTAATATATAAATGTTCATAGGAACAGGCACTGCATGCACGAATTGTATTTCTTCTTTTTTTTACATTTAACTTCATTCATCCGATTTCTTTTTTGATTTTCAGAAGCAATCTCCAATCACCAACCTAAGAATCTCATCTAAAAAGGTAACTACATTTAGTAGCTCTTTCATCTAGCTCTATTTTGTGATTAAGTGCTACATATAGTAAGTGGGGGTGGTGGGGGAAATGTTGTTGCTTTAATTCTGGGTAATTATCTAGTCACCAGTCCTGTGGGTTAAAGGAACAGCTTTTGAGATATCTGGCTTGTTTGCGTTACAGCAACAGCTGTATGTTAGCTCTGAGCATGGAGTGTCCCAGGTGTCTTTGCACCGTTGCAATGCATACGGCTCTGGCTGTGCGGACTGCTGTTTAGCGCGGGACCCGTACTGCGCCTGGGATGGGCTCAGCTGTTCTCGATTCTACCCTACTGGCAAGAGGTACACAGAGACACAGACACACACACACTAACACTCAGGGTGGCATAAACGGCAGTAGCATTGGGGCAGAAATAAATGATGAGACACAGCTTTGGTTTCATTTAGTCATAAAGCAGAGACACACAGTCTGGGTCGAAAGATTATTTGTGGAATTTGAATAAATCCCTAACCCTACATATTCAAATTCATTCTGTCACATTTAAAGAGTTCTGGCTTAAGATTTTCCTGGCAGACGATAAAAAACAAAACAAAACAACAAAAAGAACATTGAGGGGCTAGAATATCAGAGATTTGAGGATAGGCATTTCTAACTTGGGCCAGTAAGCAACCACCCTAGCAACTGCATTGCAACTCAAGTAAAAATCACTCAGAACACTTTAGCAACTGGGTGGCAGTACTTCAGAAACCGTCTAGTCTTCAGAATTCAGACCGCACACATACAGCCTGTCAATCAAACAGAACAGCCCACATACTGTATTACATATTCACGAGTATTTACACTGTGGCTTGTTTCAGAATGGGACATGTTTATCTGATACCTTAGACAAACAGTTTTTCTTGATGCCAGATGTATTAATTACAGAAAATGTTGATGGAAGGCACAGCCATCAAAACATCCATTCCAGAGTATTGAAGCGGAAAAAAAACAGACATTTCATTTCACTGCACTTGTGACAGCTGAATCATGTTAATTATAAGAAATTAAGCTAACAATTTGACTTTCATGACAAGGAATATGTTTTATAAAAACAAAATTGTGCAAACATTCAGGCAGTGATGTTGATAAAAAGTGAGAGAATGTAAGATTGAAAGGTAAGAATGCATATATGAAAATATGTTGGATTAATCCTATGTAAATGTGTTTTGCAGGAGAAGCAGAAGGCAGGATATTATGCATGGGAATCCACTGACTCAGTGCAGAGGGTTCAATCTGAAAGGTAACGAGTTACCTGCATGTAAACACTTGGGATAGGCAAAAAAAAACAAAACTAAAAAAAGTCCCAAAGTTATGTGCTGAGACAATTTAGGTTTTCAGTAAGCAGTTTTGTGACTGGCAGTTTAAAAAGCCTGTTTCCATTTATTTAATTCAAAGTCATTGCGACTTTATATCTCATAACGAGACTTTATATCTCACAATTGCACCTTTGTTTCTTGTAATTGCAACTTTTTCTCGTAAACGCAACTATTTCTTTATATTTTATTTCTCTGCATTTCAAAAATTCAACTATTTTTGACAACTGCTGCTTTTTCTCATAACCGAAGCTTCATTTGGTTAAACTCATGATTGCAAGTTGAAAACTCAAAACTCAACATCATGTAAAAAGCTTTGGCAGCAGTGTCAACAGTTAAGATGTGCTCACATCAGCGAAATTTTGTCACTGAAAACAGCCCAACCACCCCCCCCCCCCCCCCCCCCCCCCCCCCCATCTTCTTTCAACGTGTAGCGTTGCTAGGACTCCGCGTACACAGATGTCACTTTCCAACAAGAGCTTCTCGGCTAGAAAAGCGAAATTGCGAGAACAACTTTAACAGCGCCCGAAACCTGCATAGGGAACTCTAGCCTTTTTTTCGGATTTGATTCCGTGGAGTCATATGCACAAGGACTGGCTTTGCCACATTGTACTGCATTTTTGCTATCTAATTGTGAGGATGAACTGCTACTGTGCTAGAAACTAAGTATGTCTGGTTAGGTGAATCAATCTAGTGACTAAGTATTTTACTCATCAAACAACCCCCCCCCCCCCCCCCCTAGCCACTAACGGATCCATTTTGGCGTTATGAACGTTGCCATAGAAACTAATCATTTCATACTGTTTCGAGTAGAATCTCCAAGTTGTCATCTTGTAATTATGCTAATTCTAACGTGAACGCAGCCAATGCTAATGCTAAAATGCTCATGCATCAAAGTCATTTTATGATGTGTTGACATAGTTTTTCAATACTAGCAAACTATTTTTATACATATACACACAATGTATTTTCCTAGTGAAATACATTTCGGTGTTTAACTTAAATGCTAATTGACATGCAGCCTCACACATTTCCCTCTTCTTCCACCACTCATTTCCTTTTTTTCCTCTCATGTTTGTCTAATTCTTTCTCTCCTTGAGAAAGAATCTGTCATGGGACCAGAACACCTGTTAATTTTAATACAATTGGCACTGATTCTGTCAGCGATCCAAATGACTCAGTTAAACACTTGGATGCATCAGAATTATTAAATAGCAGTCTTAACTATGAGTGGAAGCGTTATCCCAGCTGTATGCGCAAAACAAAAGTAGCATAATGTCAAAACAGATGCTGAATGTATGACATCATTGGCCAGTGTACAGGGTCACTTATCCAATTACACACTAATCTGGCCCACTACTCTTCAGAGTATATTTTACTGCATCCCCCAGTGAACTCGAAACCCATCATGACCCTCTTCCGTAGATGATCGCTTGTCAGCTGAATTACAGCAGTACAATTACAATTAGTGTGCGAGAGAAAAACTTGATGTCTTGTTTCAGCCTACAGGAATGCAGTGGAGATGACTCAGTATGGAGTCAAAAACAACACCACCTTCCTGGAGTGTCAGCCCAAATCTCCACAGGCCTCAGTCAAATGGCTCATTCAGAGAGACAACGATCGCAGGAAAGAGGTCAGACAACTCTAACATTAAACCCTGATCCTCAACAGCCAATGCACAGTACATTGCTCCATGCTATCGGCAGATGCTGCTTTCATTGAAATATCATCATGTGTTTGTAATCATCAAACAGACTGACTCCTCCTAAACTGTCAAACTCTGTGCTTGAAGAATAAGAAAATAATGGATGCACAGGGACGTTCAAAACTTTGTCTTGATAAGGTCTGGCTTACAATAAAAATAAAGAATAGAGACAATATTCTGTAGATAATATAAGTGCTAATATTATATAAAGCATAATCTCCCACACTTGTATATTTTATGCAAATATAACTATTACATTTGTATAAAATTATATAATAAAAAAATGTGTTCTTTTATTATTATTATATTTTAATTTAAAATAGCTAAAAGTAGTAGTAGTAGTAGATGATTAAATTAATCTAAATTAATAAAATATAAACGTTTACAATTTGTACTTTCTAAATGGAAGAAACCCCTTTTATAGAGTTCATTAAATTCTAAAAATGGTCATTTAAATCACCAAAACAATCACGCCCCTTCCCAAAAGGATCACATCCCTATCATGTATTTTTGCATTCAATAAGCATTTAAAAATGACACGTTCACCTGTCATTCTTTTCTCTGTGTGCAGGTGAAGCTGAGTGACCGTGTGGTGTCCACCAATCACGGCTTGCTCATCCGTTCAGTGCATTCTTCGGATCAAGGCGTGTACTACTGCCTGGCCACAGAGAATGGCTTCAAGCGCACACTAGCTAAAATCCGTCTCCAGATTCTGAGCGAAGCTCTAGTCAGCGCTCTGAGCAATAAACATTCTCCCTGGGGCTGGGCAGCCTCACTGCACCCTAAAGCCCTGGTGTCGGCCTTCAGCCCGGCTGAGACGTTGGCCATGCACCAATACTGCAAGGAACGCAAACAGATGCAGAGTCTGCAGAGCATACAGAGCCCCATGAGAGGCGATCTGGGTAAACTCAAACCCTTGCTGGACCACAGGAAGAGCAGGAACCGCCGGAACCACTTACTACAGGAATAGAGGTGAAACGTAAAGGAAGGAGATAGAAGAAGAGATGATGAAAAGGAAGGAGATGGATAGAGAGATGATGAAAAGCAGTAAAGATATGCATCAGGAGAATAAAGGAGGAGAACGTTGGAGAAGATTACTCTGTTATGAACCTCCCATTTGTTGTTTTTCTTCAAGCTCAAAGCATCTCAGGTGCTTCCTGTACAGCAGTCTTATATACATGAACGCCCAGAGCAGAGGACTCTGAGACATCCTCACACACAGTCACTCAAGCCAATTTGTGTTTCAAGCGGCATAATACAAGATGCCATATGTCATACAATAGTATTGTTATCATTTTATGTGTATTTGACATTTCAGTTCAAACCATAAAGTAATACAAAGTCCTTCAAGACCCAATGAAATGGCTTGATGAGGAATGGCTTGATTTTTTTTCCTGTGTTGATTTATTTCCTATATGAAACAGGCAGTTAGGGCGGGACATATGGAGGGGCTCGTCCCTTTTTTTTTACATTACAGACATGAACATTTATTTCTACTTGCTAATGCTAGGGAAGTATTACCAAATGGGACAGTCTCATTCTAGAGTGCATTTCATTAGACAAGAATTTGGATACACCCCTTAATGCAAGTTGAGTCATCAATATTTTGGTTTGTTTACTGGAAGATAAAGACTGTATATTGCAAATGTACATATCTGCTAAAGATTTCTCAAATTTTAAGACTACATAAGCATTAGCCTTAGCTTCAAAGCTAACAGACATGGACAAAAAACACACAGAAATTCAGTTTCTAGTACATATCTTATTAGATATGGATCATGATGAGAGTATTTTGTTAACTTATAGATGTAATCTTGAATTAGATTTAGTTTCTAAGTTAAAAGGAATTGACCGAAAGGCACACAATTTCAGTATTGATTTTGTCTACATTTTCTTTAAGATCCCTGCAGAACGTTGTGATTATAAATAACTATATTCTAGCAATCCAAGTTTGATTTGCATGACATGTTTAGGCCAAGAAATTTGGGGAAATTTCCATTAATAGAACATTTGTCAGTTCTTCTACCTACAACTCTTTAATAAACACATTAAATATCAATAGTAGTCTTCTAAAGTCGACCAATGGCCTTCCGACATTGAGATGATCATTTGTGGATTAGAGCTTATCTCCAGCTTGTAAAAGATTGTTTTCTAGCAAATGAAATGTTTATGGTCATTGAACAGATCATGAGAATATTTCTTGGAGATAAAAACATGACACCTAGACCAAAGTACATCAGCCCAGCTGCACCACAGATGTTCATATGGGAAGTGAGAGGGAGAGAAGATGGTTTGGACTGGAGACGTTTCAAACTGTACCAGACAGGTGGCTCTCTGAGCCCATAACACTGTAAAGACTTGTGTTTTTGCCAAGTGTTGTGCTTTGGGAAACATCATTAATCCAAAACACAATTTCTTTCTTTAAAGAAATGACAGTTTCGTCATCATTTACTCACCCTCATGACCTTCCAAACAAGGAGGACCTTGAATATAGTGCACAAGTCATATGGACCACTTTTATGGAACTTTTTTGTCCTTTAAAAAGAGATATATTCAATATATGGAAAAGAGCAGCATGAACATTCTTCAAAATATCTCCTTTTGTGTTCTGAAAGAAAGAATGCCATGAGGGTAAATTAGGGCAGAATTTTCATGGGTGAACTATTGGTTTAAAATGTTGATTGTATGTGCACGTTTTCTTCTTTTACTAACACGGTATCCACATTATTTTGCAACACAGAAGTAAGCTATTTTCTTTGAATGTGCGAGACTTCTGATTCATTAGCCGCAATAGGTAAATAACTATAAGAATAACAACGTGAAGTAAACAGTAAAACTATTTGTGCTACAAACTAGTGTGTTTATAAAGACAATACATTAAACTAATATGATAAGAAACACCAGTTTTATATATAAAGCAGCAAAATGGACAACTGGAAGCCAATGACAATGGAAGCCTCACACATTCAAGTTACAAATGGCTGCACCCACTCTTACGTTAAAAATAAGGTGAATACTGAACCAGAATGAATCAGTTTAAAGTAGATATTTTGTAAAGAAGATTTGCTTAAGCCCCAGAAATACCATAGTGTTTAAATCACGTAAGGACAGGCCAAAAAAGAAATGTGATCATGCATATTGGTTCATGGTTATACAGGCACACACTGATGTTGGAAATGAATGTCATGTAAATGTTTTGTGGTTTGCTTAGTGTGCACAGCTGTAATGTGATTGTCACTCATTTTAGATGATGTATAGCATTGTACAGCTTCCAATTTTGAATTACTCTACGTCTGTGTAACTTATCTCTTTTTGTATTTTGAGTATCTGTAAATAGTGAAAAGTTCAGCTCAAAAAACAAATTAAGAAATTGAGTGACACTTCCGTTTTGCAATAGATTTCTCTATAGCAATTAGATTAATTCAAATTTACACAGTTTGTTCTCTCTCTGAAATGCCCGAATTGGATTTTGTTTAATGCCAAACTTCAGATGTTTTTGACTGAATCTGCATTTTGCAGACGTTTCGTGTTCACTTTTTTTTCTGTGGCATTTAGAGTAACAATATGTTTTAATATAATAGGCTACTATAACGTAAATGCTGTATTCCCTGTGAATGTTAATGATAATTTTATTTTATTAAACGTCTTGATTTGTGTATTCATATTTATTAATGATATAAGCCTGAACAACTGCATTAAACAACTTACATCTGTCCCATGTTTTACAAACTCTTTACAAAAGAATCTGAGAATTGATCTGTAACGTTACTTGACAGTATTCAGATTAAACTCTTAAATTTAAGAGTCAAATTAAGTTGAAGTTATGAAAGCAGTAGCTACACATGAAACAGCAAAACAAAGTTCACACCGCAGCAGAATAAGATTGTCAGTCTTGTATTTGAATGCACAATACGGTTCCGTATAGTTGCCCAGCAAATTCGTGCGTTTGGTGTTTGAGGCGTATTTTATGTGGTTTCGATAACTTACAGTGAACCAGAAACGATATGTGTCATCATCTGAAGGTATTAGATCCAGTCTTCCACAGGAGTTGCTTCGGTCAGTTTTATGGGCAGCTTCACACAGGTATTAAAGCTGTTGTTGATTAATTAGACTGGCAAATGAATGCCTAGTTATCGCGAGAATAGAAAACATCGGACAGTTGCCAACGGAAAGTAGCCAATTATCGTCTTTGATATACATAGACCATTTTTAAATACTTAATTTTCTGCTCTATTCAGACAGCTGCTATATTAAGCTATTATTATTATCATCATCATCATCATCATTATTAAGTTTGCTGCTTCAGTATTTGTAGATTATTTTCCCACATGTTTCTATGGTATACTGAAAAACACTGATAAGCATATCATAAGTTTTAAAGGCTTTTATTGGCAAAAATATATAATGAGTCAATATTTACAGTGTTGACCCTCGTTCTTCATAACCTCTGCAATTCGCTCTGGCATGCTGGATATTAGCTTCTGGGACAAATCCTGACTGATGGCGATCCATTCTTGCCTTATTAGCTCTCGGAGTTGATCACAATTTGTGGGCTTATACTTGTCAACTCGCCTTTTGAGGTCTGACCACAGGTTCTCTATGGGATTGAGATCCGGGGAGTAGCCTGGCTACGGATCCAAAATTTCTATTTAATGATGTTCGAGCCACTTCTTTATCACTCTTGCTTTGTGACATGGTGCTCCATCATGCTGGAAAATGCATGGATCATCACCAAATTGCTCATGGATCGTTGGAAGAAGTCGCTCTTGCAGGACGTTTTGATATCATTCTTTATTTATGGCTGTGTTTTTGGGCAGAATTATAAAAGAGAGCCCACTCCCTTGCTTGAAAAGCAACCCCACACATGGATGATCTCAGGATGCTTCACTGTTGGCACAACACAGTACTCATGGTAGCGTTCACCTTTTCTTCTCTGAACATCTCATGATCGATTTTCCTGATGTCTCAAACAGTCAGAAGGGAGCTTCATCAGAGTAAATAATTTTGCACCAGTCTTCTGCTGTCCAATCCTTGTACTTCCTGCAGAATTTCAGTCTGTCCTTGACGTTTTTCTTGGAGAGAAGTGGCTTCTTTGCTGCCCTTCTTGACACCAGGCAGGAGGAGGACAAGGCAGGCCAGGCCATTGTCCAAAAGTCTTGGCCTCACTGTGTGTGCAGATGCTCTCACACACCAACCTGCTGCCATTCCTGAGCAAGCTCTGCACTGCTGGTGACATGATTCCAGCTGATTCCTCAGGAGGAGATGGTCCTGGCGCTTGCTGCACACTTTGGGACGTCCTGAAGACTTCTTCACTGGAGTCGAACCTCTCTCCTTGAAGTTCTTGATGCTCCGGTAAATGGTTCTTTCAGGTGCAATATTCTTTGTAGCAATTTCCTTGCATATGAAGCCATTTTGAGGCAAAGCGATGATGGCTGCACATGTTTCTTTGGAGGTAACCATTGCTAACAAGAACACAACGATTGGAAGCGCTTCTTCCCTCCTTTTATAAGCATCATCTGCTCTGACAATCTACTATTAGTATGTAGTGATAACCTACTAGACTTATTCACACTTTCACATGTGCTGCTGATATGATTAGTCACTTGATGGTAGCTGGTCATTTTGTGTCAAGATCAAAAAACAATGAGGCCCCCTTTTGGTTTTTTGGATTTTTTTAGCAATTATTTAAAATGCATCTGATCACTCTACACAATAATCTAGAAACAATGTGAATGAACACCACAACAGCTTAAGCAGCAAACTTTGCAAAACACAAAATTTATGTCACTGCCATGCCATGACTGTCAACCTGTGCCATGACTATTATATATATATATATTATACACAGGGTTGGGGGACCGGATACATTAACAGCATTACGTAATCATCATACAAAAACTGGTAACTGTAATTCGTTACAGTTACATCAGAAAACAAAGTTATCAGATTACAGTTATATTTTGTAAAAAATGGGAGTACTATCAGGATTACAATGGTTTCATTTTAGTAAGGAATAATTGACGATGGCCCATAAAATTATTAGAAAATAATGATCCGAGGTGGTGATGCGGCCACGACATGAAGCATCAGACTAATGAAATTATTAATAAAGGCCTATATGCTGTTGTATTTATGGCCTGCTTTAACTGCAATAATGATGACCAATAACCCTTTTTTAGTCATATAATATGAGCTTATCTGTGCCCCTGGAGCACAAAAGCAGTCTTAAGTCGCTGGGGTATATTTGTAGCAATAACCAAAAATACATAGTATGAGTCAAAATTATTGATTTTGAATCATTAGGATATTAAGTAAAGATCATGTTCCATGAAGATATTTTGTAAATTTCCTACCGTAAATATATCAAAACTTAATTTTTGTTTAGTAATATGCAATGCTAAGGACTTCATTTGGACAACTTTAAAGGCAATTTTCTCAGACGTGCTAATCGAAAAAGATTATTTTTTGCACCCTCAGATTAGGTGATTAGATCAGCCAAATATTGTCCTATCCTAACAAACCATACATCAATGGAAAGCTTATTTATTCAGCTTTCGGAAGATGTATAAATCTCAATTTTGAAAAATTGACCCTTATGTCTGGTTTTGTGGTCCAGGGTCACATATTACTTGAGGAGTTGTTGGAATGTCATTATTTATAACAATTGTGTATATTTTCATGTTAGCAGAATGAACATTTGTCACCAAGGCTTTATTCCAAAGTAGATTATAAACCTACATGTTGTTTACTCGGGCCTTTAGCTGTTTAAAACCCATGGGTCAAACCAAAGCAAAAAAGCAGCAGTCGGAGATGACCAGTTGCGTTTTATAATTCATAAACCAGAAGACGGGGTCGCTCCCAGGCCTACTTTCATATTAAACAAACCCCTGTTTCCCACTCAACCCAAGCCTCTTATTTTACAAAACCTCCCATTCTGATTTAGCAGCCATTGGAGAATGGAAAATAAGTCATATGGATTTACAAGGTATAACAAGGAAATCTGTTCCAGAATTTCTTCTGTTTCTGTTTTTCAGTCTGGTGCTTGTTCTTACGCATGAGAAGGCAAAATTTGATATGTTATTTGAGATATGTTGAAGGCAACAACCACGCAAAGTGTATAGAAAAAAAAGGGGAAAAAAAGACCAACCAGAAAATCAAAAATAACTATGAGGCCAAGTTTCACAGTTCTTCGTTTTACTGAAATTGTTCTGACATACAAAACTTTTTCATATTTAAATCAACCACAGTATGACCACAAAATGGCAGAATATTCGCTCTGATAACTTTTAAAGTATGACTTGATACAATATCAAGCAAGTTACAGAAAGAAATAATTTTGCTCCACAAAAATGCAGAGTTTCTAAATTATATAAATAGAATTGCGGCACTCTGAGTGCAAATAACAATTACAATATACAATTCCGACAAAATGCGATATCAAAAAATCAAACACGCAAAGCACCAAGCATCCCTCCCTTTATTTAACCACCAAAGAAAGTTGGTTATTGTTCGGTTTCGTGCACACCACAATCAATCCGATCAAACAGCTGGCAAATAAGATTAAGCCAACCACTATGAGTCCGATCTGAAACCCCTCCAACAACTCCATCCGAGCAATCAGCTCTTTCTTGAACATGTCGGCCGTCTCATCGTCCAGAACTGCCGTCTTAACACAAATAAGAGACAAAAATTTTACAGTCAGCAGTGAGGCGGCACCTAATCCTGCTCTGATGAAACAATCAAACGGTCCAGAGGTCAGACATGTGTGAGATTAGCTGTTTATGGACTGTAATAATTCTTCTGATATATCAGATACAAGATTACAGAAAATACTTTATTGGTCCCAACTGGTCTAACAAAAAAATATACAAATAATTAAGTGGAGATCCGACGAGAGTGGACTTACTTGCCTCTCACTAAAGTTAATGTCGTGGAAAAATTCATTTCATTAATTCAACTCAAATTGTGAAACTCGTGTATTAAATTAATTCAATTCACACAGACTGAAGTAGTTCAAGTCTTTTTTTCTTTTAATTGTGATGATTTTGGCTGATATTTAACAAAAACCCACCAATTCACCTATCTCAACAAATTAGCAATGGTGACATGACAATCAGCTAATCAACTCAAAACGCCTGCAAAGGTTTCCTGAGCTTTCAAAATGGTATCTCAGTTTGGTTCACTATTGCTACACAATCATGGGTAAGACTGCTGATCTTACAGTTGTCCAGAAGGCAATCATTGACCCCTTCACAAGGAGGGTAAGCCACAAACATGAATTGCCAAAGAAGCTGACTGTTCACAGAATGCTGTATCCAAGCATATTCATAGAAAATTGAGTGGAAGGAAAAAGTGTAGAAGAAAAAGATGCACAACCAACCAAGATAACCGCAGCCTTATGAGGATTGTCAAGCAAAATAGAGTCAAGAATTTAGTGAACTTCACAAGGAATGGACTGAGGCTGTGTCAAGGCTCAAGAGCCCACCACAATGGTGTCAAGGATTTGGCTACTGTTGTATTCCTCTTGTTAATAGGCCACATCCTGAACCACAGACAACGTCAGAGTTGTCTTACCTGGGCTAAGGAGAAGAAGACCTTTTGTTGCCCAGTGGTCCAAAGTCCTCTCTTTTCAGATGAGAGCAAGTTTTTTGTATTTCATTTGGAAACCAAGGTTTTAGAGTCTGGAGGAAGGGTGGAGAAGATCATAGCCCAAGTTGCTTGAAGTTTAGTGTTAAGTTTCCACAGTCTGTGATAATTTGGGTTCCAATGTCATCTGCTGGTGTTGTCCATTGTGTTTTTAGAAAACCAACGTCACTGCACCCGTTTACGAAGAAATTTTGGTGCACTTCATGCTTCCTTCTGCTGACCAGCTTTTTGAAGATGCTGATTTTATTTTCCAGCAGGATTTGGCACCTGCCCATAATGCCAAAAGCACCAAAAGTTGGTTAAATGACCATGGTGTTGCTGTGCTTGATTGGCCTGCAAACTCGGCTGACCTGAACCCCATGGAGAATCTATGGTGTATTGTCAAGAGGAAAATAAGAAACAAGAGACCAAAAATGCAGATGAGCTGAAGGCCACTGTCAAAGAAACCTGAGCTTCCATACCACCTCAATCAGCAGTGCCACAAACTGATCACCTCCATGCCACGCCGAATTGAGGCAGTAATTAAAGCAAAATGAGCCCCTACCAAGTATTGAGTACATGTACAGTAATTAACATACTTTCCAGAAGGCCAACAATTCACCTAAAAAATTTTTTTTGATTGGTCTTATGAAGTATTCTATTTGTTGAGCGCCTAAATCATCACAATTAAAAGAACCAAAGACTTAAACTACTCAGTCTGTGTGCATTGAATTTATTTAATACACGATTTCACAATTTGAGTTGAATTACTGAAATAAATAAACTTTTCCATGACATTCTAATTTACTGAGATGCACCTGTACAGTATAAAGTGGACCCACATATTTTAGTTGGACCTAAATGCTTTATTTCAACCTAAGTGTTTTATATGAGCCTAAATTCTTTAATTGGAGGAATGCTTTGATTTGACTTATAATCTTTAATTCAACCTAAATGTTTTATATTAGCATAAACATTTTAATTCAACAATAATTTATGTATGCACATGCATGCACACATTTATTTTATATATAGTAGTTAAGTATAAATACTACTGTATTTAATAATAACAATAAAATAATTTGTATCAATGCCCAATTATTTAATTATTTAAAAAGAATATTCAAGGCATCAAGCTGACATATTTCCTCTTTTATAAATGGTAATACTAAGGTTATTATAGATCCTTTACTGGACCTATATGCTTTAATGAAATACATTCATTCATTAGCACTCACCTCGTTCACCCACAAAATAGGGAAAATTGTGTAGTCCTTGATTTTGTTCAAAATTCTTTGAGAAAGACAGACACAAGACATCATGTTAGGATGTGCATTTATGAATTACGCGAAGTGCACAACTGCACATGCATCCATGACAATGTGTGATGCCTGTTTACATACATAATACTATCCGATGGGCCGTACAACATGTTGAGCTGAAGCCTTTTTGCAAATCTCAGAGTGAAACCTGTAATCTACATATGACACAAGATGCATAGCCATTATCTTATCTTAAAGCTTCACCCTGTTAATAAAAGAAAACGTATGCAAACTGAAATGGGTTCCTCACCGGTTCTACATCCAGAAATATGGAGTGCTCATCGAAGTTCGGGTTCAGTCCGATCACACCTTGGTGGAGATCATTGCTGCCATAGAGAAAGTGGGGTAGAGAGAGGAATACTGGGGCTCCTGGTGAAACATATTGAATATAAAACAACTCAAACGTGAAAGAATAATACATTCAGTAAACTTTAGTCTTAAGTTGACTTTATAAGAGGCCCTTAGCACTGACCTCTACAGGCAGTGAGGTCAAGAAGTCCTGCCGTCGTGCAGTTTTTGGTGAGCACAGGGTCTGTACAGTAGCACTGGTTATCTGGGTTCTCCACTGGAGAGGCCAGAGCTTCAGGGGGCAACAAGTACCGATACACAGAGATTCCCTTCAGGTCAACAGTTCTATCAAACTTAGCAGATATTGACCTAGAGGACAAGCACAATATTTGTCACAAATGTATGTGTTGCAAAGGGGCAAGGAGTGTTTCATCACATTAACCATTACTTCTTTTTTTTTTTGACCACCAGTAAGTGTCCAAATATTCTCTGTCCAAATATCCTTAATACTGAACAGTATATCAGTTGTTTTATAATTGATATAATACACTACAGTTCAAAGGTTTGGGGTCTGTAAGATTTATTTATTTATTTAAATATCTTATGCTCACCAAGCAGCATTTAGATCTACACATTTAATATTACAATAATAATAATAATAATATTGTAAATTATTATTACAATTCAAAATAACTGTTTTCTATTTTAATATAGCTGAAATCAATTAGAAATAGACCATTTATGTAACATTTGTCTATGCAACATCTGTTACAAAGATTAATTGTCCTTGCTCAAAAAAATAATTCATTAAAACAAAATCTTACTGACCTCAGAACAGTAATGTATATTAATTGTACTAAACTGATATAATAAAATTGTTTATTTTTGTGAAATATTTCCATTGTTTGAAAAGTATCCTTTAGATTTTAAAATGATACATTTCATTTGATAATTTGCATATAATTCAATAACATTCATTCATTTTTAAGCGTGCTTCGCGTCGTGGCCGCATCACCACCTCGGGTGTGCATTATTTTCTAATAATTCAACGGTCCGTTTTCAATTATTCCTTCAAATCATGATCAAATCTAATCAGATGCGGAGAGATAAAAGTCCATGAACCCTCATGGAAAAGATGAGACTTTAATCAATAGATTATGAGAACATTGCTGATGAGTGGCATTTCAAAATATAAAGTTTCCTCAAAGTATTTGGAAATGTATGTCTCCAATAAAATGGAAGAAAGCCATATCAAATGGCATTTATTGTAAAGAAAGATAAGCATAAGCAATTGACTAATAATCATCTAGTCAAAAGTTCCTTCTACGATAGAAGTGAAGTTAGTTTTGAGAAAAAGTCTAATATCAGATGTTTGCAGATGCTTTGGTTCATATTTTGTCCTAAAAGGAAGCAATCTTTATCATTTGAAAGTGTATTTTATTTACTTTTTCTACTGATTATCAGGGAACAAACTGAAAATACCTGCAGATATCAGAAGAGAAGAAGTACAGGGGTTCTTTCTTGTCCAGGAACGGGTGGAAGGAGGAACCATCTGTTAACATATGAATACAAAATTGAATAATGTGATTAATGTGTGATATATTACATTTGTTGAGATTCATATCAGAAATCTTTGAACACATTGGTGTCCTTGTAGAAGTGCTCACAATCAGAAGATGATTAACAATTAAACTAGATGAAAAACTATAGCATACTATTTCTTTATTGGACACATACACCAAGGTTTTAGGCCAATAGCTTTGGGACAGATGTCATACTATTTGCATACATGTCAACAATAATGTAATTACTTCACAATTAATTCAATATCAGTGTAATATGTTAGAGGTAAACTTGCCTGTTCCGTTTATCTTGTTGCAATAAGAGTCATTCCAGTAACTCAGTGATCTGTACAACATCAAGTGTTTTGATGAGATTGTTAGTCTGAGTTTTACTAATGTTGTGTTGAAGATATGAATGTGACTGATTAATTGATTACTTAAAGGGGTCATATGATGCGATTTCAAGTTTTCCTTTCTCTTTGGAGTGTAACAAGCTCTTGGTGCATAAAGAAGATCTGTAAAGTTGCAAAGACTAAAGTCTCAAATCCAAAGAGATATTCTTTATAAAAGTTAAGAGTCAGCCACACCTACCTAAAACGGCTCGTTCTAACACGCCCCCACATGTCTACATCACTATGTGGGAAGATTTGCATAACTCCGCCCAAATGTTCATGCAAAGAAAGAAGGCGTGGTTTCAGGAACAGCAGTAGTGTTGATGCAGCCATGTCAGGGAGACGCTGTGTTGTTTCTAGGCGAAAGCAAAAGCACTTTATTGGCCTTCCGAAAGTAGATGCATTTAGGAATCATTGGTTAAGATTTATTAACAACAGAACAGCACAACCCAGATGTTCGAATTTGTGCAACGCATTTTATGGATGACAGTTTTTTGAACCTAGAAGAGTACAAGGCTGGCTGTGCACAAAGGCTATTTCTAAAAAAAAGGGTAAATTCCGACTTTGCTATGACAATCTGGCGCTTCTGAATCAGCGACTGTAAGTATGTTTTGTTATTAGTTTAAGTATTTGCTATTGACGTTCAAATGCGAGTTTTGCGCAGCGCAGAGTAACGCGTCGTGTGTGTGTGTGTGTGTGTGTGTGAGGGGAACAGGGTCACATCACAGGAGAGTGAACTGCCTGTCAAAAATCATAGCACATCAGCTGTCTTAACAGCGGCTTGTGTACTGCATCATCACTGTTTCATAGTACACGCGACTCTTGTTCGCCCTTTTCTTGCTTGACTGATGGTAAAACTAACAACATTATTCACTGTCTTGATATTTACTTTGAAAGCTGACGGTAAGGAGCGTTACATTTCCGACGCGTGCTTGCAGTGTTCGGCCAATCACAATGCACTGGGCCAGCTGACCAATCAGAGCAGACTGCGCTTGTCAGAGGAGGGGGCTTAGTTGAAAACGACGCTGTTGAGAGAGGTGGGGCATAGAGGACCTACAATAATGTACAGTATTTGAAAATGTTTGTGTTTTTTGAACATTAAAGCATGTCAACATATTGTTACACCAAATAATGATCTTTAAAATAGCATCATATGACCCCTTTAAAACATTAACAAAACTGACAGTTGTTTCTGTATATACCATATCTACATTTAAGGTCTGGGTCATTTTTCTTTTAGAGAACAACAAACCCATCTACAACCCAAAGAATCATGTAAATGTTCCATTTTACACCAATTCTTCATGCTAATGTAACATATACTTACGTTTCACCCTGCCAGCGTTCAATCGTGGCTACCTTATTGATGTCATCTTTGCCTGTGAATACAGTGTATGGTCCATCCATGGTGTCATTGTACTAAAAGAAAAAACAGAGGTAAGATTTTCTCTGAATGTTAGAGCATAAATAACACAACAAATGGGTTATAGATTAGCTTCAAGGCTAATCTATAATCAGCTTTCATTAAACCATGGTCAGTGTAAGCTGAATTTAAATGTGCTCTATAAATACAATTTACTTACTTTCCTGGGGTCTTTAAAGGAATAGTTCACTCAAAACGAAAACTTGCTGAAAATTTACTCACCCTCAGGCCATCCAAGATGTAGATGTGTTTGTTCCTTCATCTGAACATATTTGGAGAAATTTAGCATGACATTTCTTGCTCAACAATGGACCCACAGCAGTGAATGGGTGCCGTCAGAATGAGGAGTCTAAACAGCTGATAAAAACATCCCAATAATCCACACGACTCCAGTCAATCAATTATTGTTGTGTGATGCAAGAAAACATGTTTGTAAAAAAAAAAAAAAAAAAAAAAAAATTCATCATTAAGATGTTTTAACTTAAAAAAAAGTCTAATTTAAACAATTCTACTTTCAGTAAAAAAAGCCATGTTGTCTGAATCAGGAGAGAAATATGCACAGATGAAGCACTGCTACCAATTGAAAACAGTCCAAAACAATTCTAAACATATGTCAGTGGATCTTCATTGTGAGAGGACATCAGGAGATGGACTTTTTCACTGGAGGAAGCGTTATTATGGATTATGGACTCATATTTTGACCAAAAGCGATGGTTTAAAGTTAAAACACATTAATTATGGATTTGTTTAGTACAAACATGCAGCTTTTCACTTCACAAGACAAGTGAAATTGATGGACTGGAGTCATGCAGATTACTTGTGGATTACTGCGATGTTTTGATCAGCTGTTTGGACTCTCATTCTGACGGCACCCATTCACTGCAGAGAATCCATTGGTATGATATAATGCTAAATTTCTCCAAATCTGTTCCAACAAACTCCTTTACATCTTCGAGGCCTGAGGATGAGTAAATATTCAGCAAATTTCATTTCCGGGTGAACTATTCCTTTAAATATTCTTACACCTTACATTCTTAGGTTTTGTGTTCTTACACACATATAAACTTATATGTGCATTTTAGGTCTAGTCCAATTTTGCTAATTATTTTGCTCATTCGCAATAAAACCTGTTTACCTGCATTTGTTCTGTATATATAGTTTATCAATCATGAAGCTATAAATATGTTTTATTAAGTGAATGCCATCAAGTGTTGGCAACCTTACTGGATAAAAAACTCCAAGCATGCTGCCCAGCATTGGGTCTTTGTAGCCCCACAACAATTCCTTAACAGTCCTGTTCTGGAAGAGTGTGGAATTGGAGCGTTGGATGAGCCAGTTTGCAAGTTTATGACCGAGTAAACCGTAAACACCCTGGAAGAGAAGAAAATAAGGTTTGAGTTGATCACAGCACAAGTATGAAACCACACCCTGTCGTAAATTAATCTGCCTAATGAAAACCTTGGAATCAACAACACAAGTAAAATTTATTTGCATCTATTACCTCTACAGCACTTATGACTGAACATCACCTGCAATTATGAATATGCTGTGTGCTATTATATGCTATTATATAATAGTGCTGTGCTGACTCTTGATAGATAATCGCAGATATCAACATTTTATCTATGATGTGATAAACTTTAACTGACTTTCTTCGCTGAAAACCAACGTTAAAGCAATGTTATCAACATCAAGGGTCAGCAACCTTAGGCAGGTGAGCAAAAAGAGTTTGTAAGAAAGATTAATACTTCATGTATTTATTTTATTATTTACACACAGACACTATCGTTCAACATGTTGGGAATGGTATGATTTTTAAGTTTTTACTGGAAGTCTCTTAAAGGGGTCATATGATGCTATTTTAAAGATCATTATTTTGTGTATTTGGTATAACAGAATATGTTGACATGCTTTAATGTTCAAAAATTATTTTTCAAATACTGTACATTATTGTAGGTCCTCAATGCCCCGCCTCTCAAACGCTTCGTTTTCTACAAAGCCCCCTCCTTTGACAAGCGCAGACTGCTCTGGGATTGGCCACGACCCAGTGCATTGTTGTTTTTTTGATTGGGCCGAACACCACAGCCTCGTCCAGAAATGTAAAGGCTGATTTATACTTCTGCGTCGGACCTACGCCGTAGGCTATGCGGCAGTTTTCATTTATACTTCTGCGTCGTTGTCCGCAGTCAGCAGTGTCCACGGGCATGTTGCTGGTGTAACCCGCAGTACCACGACAAAAGTCGACGAAGAAGCGGCTCGTTGGAGAAGCATTATAGCCGTGAAGGCAGCAAATAAATATCGAATCATTAATCATTATTTAAAACTACAAAAGAGACAACAACGGACAGAAGAGCTGGCATTTTTCAATCTGCACAAGGACCATTGTAGCCACTCAGACAACATTGGTTGTTGTGGACCTACTGAGTATAAGTGCTATGTAGTATAATAAATGCTAAGAACTTGGGTTACACTTTATTTTGTAGTCCACTTTAAGACTTCTATTACTATAAGTAACTTGTAACTACATGGCACCTACATGTCAACTATTCTCATTAATTTGAAACTACATGTTTTTTTTCAGGGGGTTAGGTTAGGGGTTAGTAGACATACTGACAAAGAAACGTGTTCGAAGATATTACACAGACCCCCAAGTCTACTACTACTCTTTATAACTGCTAGTTGACATGTATTTGCAAAGTTACTTACTGTTAATAGAATGTCTAAAGTGGACTATCAAAATAAAGTGTTACAGGCACGTTGTTCTTTGCTTTGTTTAATTTATATAAGAAGGTGTAACATTAAAATATATTAATGTACATAAACACACACAAAACTCAAGTACATATGGAGGGAGGTGTTCTTGCAGACCAATCACAGCGCTTGGGGTCCGCGTAGAATTGACACGCTGTTAGATTTTTGGAGAGGTGCACGTCAGGCTATGGCGTAGGTTCGACGCAGAAGTATAAATCAGCCTTTACGCCCCTTACCATAATCGCGAGCTTCAGCTTCCAAAGCAATTATCACGACTAATGTCGCTAGTTTTTTACCATCGTACAAAAAAAAAAAAAAAAAAAAAACTCTGAAAGTGCACAGAGTCGCGTGACAGACACAGTGATGATGCAGGACACAAGCCGCGGTTAAGACAGCTGACATGCTATGATTTCTGACAGGCAGTTCACTCTCCTAGTGATATTTGACCCGTTCCCCCCCCCCCAACCCCACCTCACACACACACACACACACGACGCGTTATTCTTCGCTGCGCAAACCCCCGCATTAGAACAGTCAATAGCAAATACATAAACTAATAACAAAACATACTTACAGTAGCTAATTCAGAAGCCACCAGATTGTCATAGCAAAGTCAGAATTTACCTTTTTTTTTTTTTTAGCCTTTGTGCACAGCCAGCCTTGTTCTTTTCTAGGTTAAAAAAAAACTGTCGTCCATAAATGCGTTGCACAAATTCGAACATCTTGATTGTGCTGTTCTGTTGTAAATAAATCTTAACCAATGATTCCTAATTGCATCACTTCCGAAGCCCAAATAAGTCTTTTGTTTTCACACTAAAAACACACAGATCTCCATGACCTGGCGGCGGCAACACTCTGCCTGTTCCTGCAACCACGCCTTCTTTCTTTGCGTGAACGTTTTGGCGGCATTATGCAAATATTTCCACATAGTGATTTAGATATGTGGGGGCGTGTTAGAACACGCCATTTAATGTAGGTTGGCTGACTCTTAACTTTTATAAAGACTATCTCTTTGGGTGTGAGACTTTAGTCTTTGCAACTTTACAGATCTTATCTATGCACAATCAGCTTGTTACACTCCAAAGAGAAATGAAAACTTGAAATCGCATCATAGGACCCTTTAAGCTCACCAAGGCTGCATTTAATTGATAAAAAAATACAGTAAAAACAAATATTGTGAAATATTATTACAAAAACTGTTTTCCATTTTATTATAGTCAATTATTTTAATTACATGCATGGCATTGAAATTTTTTTTTACCGGATGGCACAGCTGAATTTTCAGCCAGCCATGCAAAGGTTAAAGTTTTTGGGGGGGGGGTTGTGGAGTGGTTGGGGTTGGTTTTTTTTTTTTTCACACAACAACTAGGCATGGAGAACAAGGGAAGAAAACAGACGAAAAGGACGACAGAAGGGCAGAGAAGGATGGCAAGAGATGGTTGTCAAAATACATACTGCTACAGCTAGATTGAGCGATGTGAATATGTCCTCCTCTGTGCCTACTGACATGCTAGGCTCAAAGATGGCTCCCAACGGCAGCACAAAGGACACAGTGTAGTTATCATTGAAGGTGATATTGGTTTTGGGGATAAAACGCGTCCTAGAGGACAACAGAGAGCATGAGAATGTATTATGACCATTTAGTGGCTTAAAATTGCAATAAAAATGAAAGTTAGGTGGTGTTACAGCCGAGAAAAGCCATACTTTAAGAATGTATAACAGAAATGTCATGCCAAGTAGATTATGAATAACATTTTTTTTAAGTATTTGTATCCTTGATAATTAAGTCAATTGATGCCCCTAATGTAATGTGTGTATATATATATATATATAATAGGCTATATTACATATTGACCCGGACCACAAAACCAGTCATAAGTTTAATTTTTTTTTAATTGAGATTTATACATCCTCTGAAAGCTGAATAAATAATCTTTCCACTGATGAGTGGTTTGTTAGGATAGGACAATATTTGTCTGAGATACAATTATTTGAAAATCTGAAATCTGAGGGTGCAAAAAAATCTAAATATTGAGAAAATCGCCTTTAAAGTTGTCCAAATGAAGTCCTTAGCAATGCATATTACTAATCAAAAATTAAGCTGATATATTTACAGCAGGAAATTTACAAAATATCTTCATGGAACATGATCTTTACTTAATAACCTAATAATTTTGACCCATACAATTCTTTTTGCTATTGCTACAAATTCCCCATCGACTTAGACTGCTTTTGTGCCCAGGTCACACACACACACACACACACACCACACACACACACGTGTATATATATATCTATATATAATCTATCTATATATATATACAAATAGTCATTAACAAAAATAGATAAAAAAAAGGGGGGGGGACCAAACAATAATAATAAACATGCAAAAGTACTCCCATTTCAGTAAACAGATAATTATATAACTTTAGAACAAAACAGACATAAGGATGGAATGTAACATTTTCCTTAATTAGATAAGCATCATCCCATCAGATACATTTGTGCTTATCAACATACAACGATTAAATGACAACAGCTTGTTCAAACTTTTGAACAAGCTTGAAGTGCTTGTGTTCATATTGTCTATTTTTAAGCACAAGTCTCAGAAGTAGGTAAAAATGGTCTATACTTGCAAACGGCTGATGCTTTGGGATTCTTTCTGCTTTATTTCAGGTAGCTCAAGAGATATGGACGCTCTTGAGTAAATGATAAAGCTCAAATAGTGAATTTGCTCGATTTTATTTTCTCTACCTTTGAGAGATAAAGAAGAATGGTTTGTTTACATGAGTACTGATGGAAAATCTATTTATATAGCAAGTCTTACCTGTACGTGTACGGTCCTTTCTGCACCAGCACAGGTTTGGCCCCTTGAGCTACAACATCATCAGGGTTCTGCACGTCAAACAGCCAAAACTGCCTGTATATTGCAATGTCTACCGACGTCCAGGTGTCAAATGCTAAAGTTCCGTTTTCCAACACGGTTTCCTTTAGAGACACAAAACATACTTAGGGTCAGATACTCTATAAACTTTTTATACTACATTGTGTCTACAATTCAAAATGTGGCAGGCCGGGGCAAGTTGTCACAGTCCAGTGAATATTTCTCGACATGGTGTTATTTTCAGTCAGTTTCGGTATAGGCAAACAACTTTAAGTCTACAATAATGCTACAGAACATTTCCAAAGCTTTTTTCCTTTTCTATTTTGCCTAAATATAGACACACACAGTCATTGACCTTGACACCATGAGGTAAGTAGAGAACCTGCTGTTTAAATGCATTAAATATAAAATACTATCTAACATACACAACATATTTTATGTAAAATGCATGGCTTTTCAGCGAACTTTAAACAGTAAAACAGTTGATTAAAGAGCAAAACATGTCAAATTCAAATCAATCAATAAAACCCCAACCATACATTTATGAAAAATGCCCTTGACCCATAAACCCCTTTTTATTTAATCTCATACATCATTGATAGTACGTCGTAGCCTACCCTAGATTGGCTGTTCCTAAATTATTCAGAATATTTCTCCAATGGAACTTCATCATGTACATACTGTACATGCCTTTCTGGAGGATCTGCAAACGCATGTGCGCCGAATATTGATATGAAAAGACGACGACTTACATTATGCACGGTGTTTTCAATGAACATGTTGCCCACAGGGATGAGAATCCCGCCCAGCACGGCGATCAGGGCTCCCAGCACGGTCCCTGTGATGAGCCCGCATTTCAGATCACAGCAGGTCATGATGGCGAGCAGCAGCCTGGACCAACACTGACCGGCGCCGCGTCAGCTGCGCGCATGAGGTCTTCCTGGGAATTATGTAAGTTCCAGCGATCGAAGGTTGCAGAGGAGGAGGTTTAGGACTGGATTGCTGCGCATCACACCCGGAGACCCTCGTTAAGACGAAGTTATCTCAGCGAGATAACGCGCTGCTGGGCGGGGAGCATTCATAAGCCAAGGCCAAAGTCGCTCTCAGACGCGAGCTGAGGTTTAACACAAGACTCGAGAGTGACTTTGAAATATCTAATCGACTTCGAAAAGACTTGGGAGACTCGAGAAAAGAAAAGATTCTAACATTATCTAATAGCCTATATTTTTTTTAATGAAATGTTGCTTTTAATTGACTTTTGTACATTATGTTATATCTAACAGAATAATTTAATACAAAATAGAAAGAAACAGAAAAAAAACGTTTCATAGAACAGAATATCAGATCGCTACAAGCTGCAATTAACCAATCAGAACCAAGCATTTCACACAGTCTTATATCTATATGTAAGAATGTGTGGGTGTATCTATGTGTGTGTGTATTTAGGATACAATTGAACAGAACAGAATAGATAATCAGATCAGTGAATACTCCAACTGACCAATCATAATCAAGCATTCCAAACAACCATGTGAGGGGGAAGAAAACAAAATTACAATAGAAAATGGAATAGAATATCAGACCACTGAATGCCCCAACTGACCAATCAGAATCGAGCACTTCATATTGCGCAATAAATATGTCAAACATGTTCATTTCCTGACATTTAAAATAATAATAATATATTTACAAGCAGCTGTGGAGGTAGCTAAAGATAATGGACCTATCAAATAGTAAACCAATAAAAAGTTAAACGGTTGTTTGTATTAGTTATTGCTGCTCTGCATTATGGGAATACATTTTACATCTTGTGTTCTCTCTCTCTCTCTGTGTGTGTGTGTGTGTTATAAAGAGAGTTCTCTTTCAGTGTTAACTTTGAGTAGTAATGTTGTTATCAGAGGGAAGTTTTAGCTTGTACTGTCCTCTAGTGTTCATGCGTCTCAATCTGTCTGTAAGACTGTAGTGTGATGATATTTCATGACAGGGCTGTCAGAGTGGATTAAGACATTATAATTGTTGCTAGTTACCTGTGGGGTTCGTGGGGTCCTTTCAGGGTCCAGGCATAGGCTTCTAGTAAAACCGGACAGCTTGAATTTACTAAGTTGCTTTGGAGAAAATAAATATAAAAATACATACATCTAAATACGAATATAAACAAATCTTTTCTTTTCTCTATTTTCAAATCGCGCAAAAGAAATTTGGATGAAGTCTTATTTTCCCGTACACTCATTTCATATGAGCTTCATGCAACTAGGTCTGCTCATTAAGCAGGCGAGTCAACGCAAGTTTATATCTACAGGGCACTAGAGAGCAGTGTTCAACTATTTGTGTCAACTTAGTGGTTGTTGGCAAGTTCATGTACAACATTTTGGTAAGTCTGTACCATGACCTCACAGTAAACAGGGTCAGGAATTATTGCAATTTTCAGAATCACAATGACTATATGTGGCTGTATTACAGTAATATTTTATGTTTTTGTGGCTGTATTACAGTACTATTTTATGTATTTATAACTGTATTAGTGTCCACAGAACCATTATTGCTAGAGTTTAACTTCCCAGCATGTATAGCAGCAATACTTTATTTGTAATTTTGTAATAAATCTACATTTGTTGGCGGTCACCATTTTAGTTTTATATGCTTAGTGTGAATTATTATATTTTACCCTTTTATGAAGGATTATTTATGAATAGTTTTATGATAGAATATATCTATAATATAATGTGTGTGTGTGTGTGTGTGTTTACCATCTTTAAACAAGGTCTCATTTGTTAATGTTGTCAGTTAATATTTGTGAAACATTTATTAATATTTGATAATGTAGCTAATAAAGATACAACTGTATATTTTGTGTTCATGTTAGTTCACAGTGCATTGATGTTAACAAAAATAGTTAAAAAAATGTATATTACATGCTGAATTACACGACCTCAGTCATTAATAAATGCTGTAGAAGTACTGTTCATTGTTAGTTCATGTTAACTATGTAATAACAACAAATGAAAGCTTATTGTAAAGTGTTAACGTATTTCTGTAAAACATTGTTTTGATAGTCTTTTATTTATGAGAGACAAAATGAAAACGAAAAACTAAAATTCACAGGATTTTACTCAAAAATGTGGTATATTGTAGCATATGCTGGCTAAATTGACACAAGCTGCCAAAAATGTAAAGTTTGTTATGTTCGGTTCCAAAGTTTTGACAAACACGTGATTTGTGACATGTCCTTGCTGAACTGTAGAACTGTTGCAGACAGTCACATACTTTGCATACGAGCTGTGACACCCTCATGTGATATGTAAATGTGTGGTTACAGTGTTGTAGCCCTTTGAGATCCAATGCAAATGCTCACTCAAAGCAGATGCGTTTTCCTAGCAGCCCAAAGCAACTGTAAGGTCTGAGGTCACTGCCTAATGTATCTGCTTTAACCTCACAGTCATGCGCGCATATTAAAAGGCTGATCCTCTCTGCCTAGGAGTGATAGTGTAATGATTTTTGAAGCTCTTTCTGCAAGCTACGCAGGATTGTCAGCAGTGTTGATGTTGCAGTAAGGTGTGGTCACAGTTCATTTGACCTTGGAACATATGGTCTGTTGTGACACTGGCATCTGTGACGGGTCTAGGACAAACCCATAACACAAGTGGGATGCTGAGATGACAATAGAATAGAATAGAAAATAGTATATCCAGTAAACAAATATGTGAACATGCATAAAGTGAACATGTGCAGTTGTTACCTTAAAGAGCAATTACATTTTTTTTTTATTAATTTAAAAAGTACACAGTTAGGTTGAATCAGTTACATTAATTACATTTAAACAGTTGACAGTAGCCATTGACTTCCATTGTACTTCTTCCCAATACGATGGAAGTCATTGGCTACCGTCACCTGGTTAGCACATTCTTGAAGATATCCTCTAGACTTTCTTCCACAGAAGAAAGAAAGTCATACATGTTTGAAATGACATGAGGGTTTGTAAATGATGACAGAATTTTCATTTGGGTGAACTATCCCTTTAACTGCTGACAAAAAAATATTTAACATAACTAATTAGGTTGCATGACTGATTAGGTTCCACCAGCAAAACTTCTTACAGCAACACCAATATCCATTTTTTTTAACAGTGTACAATATTAATATATTATATAATATTATAATTGAATGCAATTTTGAATATGGCATATCTAACGAAAAATCTACTTTCTAAGGAAACACAATATTTGAAACTGACCCAAGAAAAGAACTGGGAATATATGCTTTAAAAACGATTGATTGATTGATTTAATTTCAAATGAGTGAAAATAGTATTTCCTCCACCACCGCCCTCCATCATTTATTTCCTTTACTGCTGATGCTGAGGCAAAGCGCGCGTCCCCGCCTCGCACACACGTGAACGCGCCTGCATGCATGCGAACAGGAAGCAGCGCGAGCCCGTGAAAGACTGACGCGCCGGGGCACGGATCGCTACGCGTCTACGGACCCTTTCTCATCCCTTTGAAGGGTGAAATAACGGCGGCTAAAGGAACAGTCTCGATCATACAAGGCAAGAGCCAGACCTTATCCTCCGTCTTCTGATTTTCAAGACCCCCTTTTGCGCTCGGCTCTTGGTTTTCTTTTTTAAAGAAGGGCGTGTGGTTTTCCGGAGAGAGAGCTGGTGCATGCTGATTGAAAGGGTTCGGATCGTCGCGAGGATGGGCTGTACGTTAAGCACGGAGGATAAGGCGGCGGTGGAGAGGAGTAAAATGATCGACAGAAACCTGAGAGATGATGGAGAGAAAGCGGCCAGAGAGGTCAAACTCCTGCTGCTCGGTAAGAATCAATTAAACATATATGAGCAGTGTTGGGGGTAACGCAGTACAAGTAACGCGAGTTACGCAATCTGATTACTAGTAAACTAGTTACTAGTAAAGTAACGCATTACTTTTTAAACAAGAGAATATCTGAGTTTTTTTTTTTTTTTTTTTAACCCAATTTTCATTGATTTGAATAAATCTCTCCTGTCCCCATGTTGAGAGATATCAGAAGATGTTACTGTAGTTCTAATTTAAATATGAATATGCATTAATTCATCTTACTCACAGAAACAGTTTCAGTATTCCTCAAAATGAATAAAAATAATGCAACTCAGAATATGACGCAAACCTGCAATAATTAAATGTTAAACAACACAAATATCCTTTATTTAATCCCATTCTATTAACCAGTGTCTTTGCTTCTGACCTTCGATGATCCAGTTCAACCATACTAATAAGCAAAAATTACACAAGATAAACAAATATTTCTTCTTCTTTTTTTATTGCTGAAGAGTGTTGAAATTTCTTCTTCTGCATTTTCACTTTTTGGTGTGAAAAGGCTTATATTTGCCAAAAATATAACTTTTTTTTATTTTAAAAACAAACAAGCAAGCCCTGTCCAGATTTAAAAAGTAGCGCAAAAGTAACGTAACGCATTACTTTCCATAAAAAGTAACTAAGTAACGTAATTAGTTACTTTTTTATGGAGTAACGCAATATTGTAATGCATTACTTTTAAAAGTAACTTTCCCCAACACTTACACTCTTAAAAATAAAGGTGCTTCACATGCCATAGAAGAACCTTTTTTGTCTAAATGGTTCTATAAAGAACTTTTAACATTTGAAGAACCTTTCTGTTTGACAAAAGGTTATTTGTGGCGAAAGAAGTTTTCTTCAGATTATAAAAAGGTAAGAAAGCGATGGTTCTTTAGAGAACTTTTGACTGAATGGTTCTTTGTTGAACCAAAAATTGTTCTTCTATGGCATTGCTTGAAGAACCTTTTTAAGCACCTTTATTTTGAAGAGTGTATATGAGAGGCCTCAACTGTCCCGTTTCTTTGTATAACTGCATTACACAGAAGCTAAAACTGTATCACGCTGTAGTTTCCATTGAAAAGTAACGGAAAGTTTGGTTGTGCAGTAAATGGTAAGTTAGGCTGTTACTCAACCCGTTAGCATTCGGGAGATGTTACTTTTTTATATTGTTTAATATCCTTTATAACTGTCGAGATGGCCAACATTTCACTTTGTTCAGAATTATAATAAATTATTAATAACAGAACATTTGGACAGAAGGAATTACTGATCGTACCAATAGGCTAAATGGCCACAAAGTAACAGAGGGGGCCCCCCCTGTCATAGAAAACTGTCGCAGTGCACTCTAAACAAACCCATACACACTATGGGATGCACTGGAAATTCTGGGCGGAATTTTTTTTTTTTTTGAAGGATCCATTGGTAATGAGCTGCTGTGGTGGTGATGACGGTTTCATATGTAGGAGGGGTCTGGCAATGGCGACCTGTTGCTTCTTTCTGCTCTTGTTGTGAAATGATGGTAGATTTGTGTCATGATGTCAGGCGCAATTGAGCATTTGTGTGTTTTCTGAAATGTCACGTGTGTTTCTGTCAGCACGTGTAAACATATGATAGATTAAATAAACATTTGAGATTAATGGCGCACTCTGGTTCATGATAGATGAGGGCAAGTCTTGTGTTTAAATGGGGTGTATTTGTGGGTGATTTCTGGACTGGTGTAATCCCTAATCCATACCCGGAACTAACCAGTCACACCTATACCAGTTTAACAGTAACTATCTAACCCTAATCCTGATCTATAACTACTAACACCAGACCTCATTTATTCATAAACTGTTTACTGTTATGAGCAATTTATTATTTTTCTGCTATAAAATATGTTTACTGAAAGGCCTTTTTTATGAAACCGCTGTATTGTTTGACAGTCAGGCTAGCATAATAAAAAATATTTAATTAAAAGAAACATTTGTTTTCATTTCTTACTGCCATATGCATGATGTATTTGAGGGCTATAAAATATGTTTTCTATTCCTCAGCGAGCGTGAAAAGGTAAAAGATGGCTTGATATCATACTGATGCTAGGCAAAGATACATCATTTGCGTTTCTCACAGTGTGTCTGTTGCATTAATCTGTAATTTTATGTTCAAGCTGTACTGTCTGCAGTCATCTTAACCTCAGTACACACTGCTTCAACCGAGATGGTATCTCGTCTCCAGGCAACATGCAGACGCACACAAACTCAATTTGTTCAAATTACCCATAACAGTGGCACTAATGGAGTCTGGTGAAAGGAAGGAACCAACACACTAGGGCTGTGTATCACCAGCAAAGTCACGATACGATACGTATCACGATACAGAGGCCACGATACGATACATATCACGATACATGACTGCACTGAATTTCACCTCAGCAGAATTTAGAAAAACAGCTGTTTATTAAACACTGCTTACTATAGTGCCATTTCTAACTATTGGCAGAGCAGGCAGTTGATCTGCATTATGAAGTGCCTCCATAACTGTACCACAGTACAATATAGGTAATGGCATATGTTTCATGTTTACATTGTGCACTCCCCACCAGGTACAATATTCTGATTGTTTGCATCTGGTTTTTAAGCCCATAAATAATAATGTACTTGTTCTAATAAATTTATATTGTAATGTACTCGTTCTAATATGTTTAAAAAATAATTTACATTGCTGGTAGGTTACCATTGCACAAATTAACGAACTCTCTACATTAAAAAAAAAAAATTAGAAGAGTTCTAAACTAACGCGGTGTCTTCACTGTATCTAACGCACACACGTTCAAGGCTGATTTATGGCTGATTTATACTCGAGCGTCAGCAAGTTCGCTTTGAGTGCGCGCGACGTCGTTTCGCGTGGCGGTGTGCACGACATTTTTTGTAACTTTCCGCGCAGCTCCGCTTCCGAAGATGCACGAGTTCATCTGGAAGCGACTCTAGCCGAACATGCACGTCTGTGCCAGCATTTGTGTGAAACAAGCAGTTTGGTGTTAAGTGCAGTCACACAACTAAATAGCTTAATCGCTCAAGAGCTACATTATCTTTCTCAACAAGGAGCTGGTAGCATCATTGTTTCTAAAGGTATTAAAGCCATAGCTTTACTGTTAATAGAGAAACGCGGCAAAACGGTGGTAATTCATACATACACAGCCTCTCTCTCTCTGTGTCGTAAATGAACAGTTGATGAATTACACTTTTCTGAGAATAGAATATCGTAGTGGAGATTGCTAAACTGCAAGCTAAGCGGTGTTTTTAGAAAGCAAGCGCGTTTATCCAGTGGAGAGAGAGCGCGTGAGCACAGGGTTGCCAGGTTGACAAAGATAAGTAGCACATTTAGCAGATATTTCTGTATTGCGCAAGTGTAAAGCTCTGTTTTGGGGATTACGTCTCTTTATATCAGGCAACCCCGTTGTGTTCCTCTGCGGCCAGATTATTAACAGATGCTCTATTCATTCTTTTTTAGAAACCTCGCACTTTTCTACTCAATTTTAAACGTTGTAAAAGTAGCGTGGTCCCCACTGCTGCCACGGTGCCACAGTATCGATAACAGGGTCCGTATCGATACTCGTATCGTCAAATGCTCTGTGACGTACATCGTTCCCCCCCCCCCGTTATCGTATTTTGAACACAGCACACAACCACACACACACACTCTCTCTCTCTGAGCATTTAATATGGAGAGCCTCTTTGGTTTGCTGAAATAACCAGCACATGGAAGGTTTGGTGACTTCATATGTTTGTCTAAAACAGAACCGTACCAGGCACTGTGTCGTAGTCGAGCGAGCCGGTGAGTCTGACGCTGGGGTGCATTGACACCTGACGTAGTTTAGCAGCCAGAACACTCACACTATGAAGCAATTGCTCAACGTGCCGAATGTTTGGCTGTGCTATGGTGTAATAAGAGCATTTCAATAAGCGGTTCAACTGCGATAAGATCCAATAATATTTTAAATCTAATCCATTAGAAAAAAAGAGCCGTTTTATATTTTTCATGGGCAGATATGAGATTTCTTTGAAGTTTTCTTTTGGCCAGTAATCTTGTAGATATGTATATGAAAGTAATTCATCATACATACACAACACAATTTGCACAGAGATTTGTGGTGGAGCAAATATGATTTTCTTATAGTGTCGATTCTCATGTCTATGGTGAGTGGTGATTATATTGTTGATTTATTACGTAGCTCTTTGTACTTGATTTTGATTGGTCAGTGTTTGCATTCTTTGGTGAAATAGGCTATTTTAAATATTCTTTCTCATATAATAAAAAAGACCTCAATTATAGTTAAATTAGTATTATAAATTTAATATATTTAAATTAATGAGCAGGGTAATGTATTTTCGGGTGGTTATCACAAAATAAGAAAATAGAATATTTTGCGGTATTGATCGCCTGACTGTACATTATCAGTTACATGTAGGTTAAATGATATAATCTGATTTAATGTTAGGTGATCAGTTTATTTAGACAATATTTTCTCAAAATGTACTCAAAATATTTGAAAACAGAAACACATTATACTGTTTAAAAAACAAAAGGTTAGTCCACTAAGAAGGCTGTCTCTGGATGTCTACACAAAATGACAATTTCTGTTCCAAAGCCAAGTGAGTACAGTTTTTGGCTGATGATTTTGGCTGAAAATATCAAATTAGTTAAATGTTGACCGATTACTTTTTTTTGGCTGATATGTATCTCTTTTTTCCAGTTGGTGTTTGGGTTGATTTTCATTAGATGTTGTTTTAGCAGCTTTTGGCAGGAAATGGCTATTGTTTGTGCACAATAGAGATTGGGGTGTGGTGTATTGCAGATCATAACCTGAAGCTTGTGTGTGATAACCCAACTGATTGCTGGACAGCTGGTCTCAGCGGAGGTGTGTGTGTCGTGTTTGGAGCTACGGGGGTGAAAACAAACTGACTGGGCCTAATGTAACAGCACTAATGTCTGTAAACCATGTAAACCTCAGACCATCTCTCTCTTGATCACTTACACACACACAAGCACTGCAGTGATGCATCCCCATACCCTTGAATATCTCCTTTAATAAAGAACACAAGGAATCGAGAAGAGCATTTAGTGCGGAATATATCCATCATGGAAAAACTTTTTTAACTTGGTCATTTTGCAAAGCTTGTGAATGGTGTTATTATCCGTTATAAAGTAGCTGTTTGTGTGTGGGTGAGCAAAAGCATAGATCGGCCTTTTGACGCGTCACGGTTAGAGGGTTTTTTTAAAAGGCTTTGATGTGCATACCGGTTCACATTCCAGTGAACAGTTCAGGGGGTCAGTTTCCTACTTAACATCACAAAGCCTTCAACACTACAACATACTTGAGTGTTTGTTTCACTTGTGCACTGTTTGCCTTTTTTCTTCCATCACACACAAAAATAAATATTTTGAGAATTTCAGTGATGACAGCCTCGTCACCATTTATTTCTACTGTGATGTTTTTTTTTTTTTCCAAAAAATTAAAGTTAATGTGATCTTTCTTTTTCTGGCTGACATGTCATCTTGTGTTCACTTTCTCCAACTCTGAAAATAATTTCCTATTTGGCTGACGCCAGTTTGGCCGATGCCTATTTTGTAGGCCTTTGTAGGAGTAATGCGTACTGTTTGACACTTAAATTTATAATAAAAACTTTCAAATATAAAGGTTCAATGACGAATTGCTCATTGACTCATTAGAATTGTAAAAAAAAAAAAAAAAAAAAAGTGATTAATCATAAAATATATAACAATTTTAAAAATTATACAAAATAATCTGTTTATTAAGAATTAAAAAAATCAGTTAATTTATATTCATTAGTTGGCATCCCTATCTGGCCTTGATAATACTTATCTTATCGAAAGTATATTAAAAAATAAGTCGATTATAAAACATGCTTCCTTTATTTTGATTGTAATAATTTTGGAGTCAGTGTGTAAATATACACTATTTATTATTGCAAGTTTTAATTGATTTACTTCCTATTCAGGCATTTTAAGCTAATGCAGTCTTTGTAAAATCACTTTTAAGTCAATTCCTGACCTAATCAAGTCCCATCCTTATTTTTTCTCTCTTTGAAAATCCAGTTTAACTCAGAATGCCACCACAGTTTGACTTTAAGGTTAATCCAAACCCTGCAAAAGAGAATGAACAAGTTTATAAATTAAAAAGCTAAAGAACTCCTGTGAGCGTGCCAGCTGTTTGATGAGTCAGTGTGTTTTGTGAGATGCGTGAATTCAGTAGATGATGCTTTGGGAATAATGAATGAGATTGTTAATCCCCATTAAGTGTTTCCGTGTTCAAATTAAGAGTGTGCGTCGTGATTTTATTGGGCTCCAAAAGAACAAACTGTTCATCTTGGGTCATCTAATAAACTCTGTTTCAGAAATGCGCATGCATGCATCTGCGTGGCTCTGTGTTTCCTGCTGTCGTTCCCCTGGATGGGTACACTGATAAGTCCCTCTGGGCTACAGGCCTCTGTGGTGAGACATAATTAAAATAATGTGTCCTCTCTATTCCTGTTCTCTTTCCTTCTGAAGGAGTCTCTCCAATTACAGGTGTCTGCTTATCTACGTCACTGCCAGGTCAAATGTTTACATTGAGCAGTTACTGAAAGTAATAGAGTAGCTACTGTAGTGTGCGCTTTGGGATTTAAAGGAGAAGTGTGTGAATTTTATTTTTTTTCCATTTTAAAATATTTTTTCCTCACAAATAAGCTGTTTGTAGGTTGACTCTGTGGTGCTTTCAAAATATTGCTCTGTTTGTTTAAGCAGTCAGCTTATGATTCAACCAATGGCGTGAGTTTGGGGCGGGGCTGACTGTTTTTCGACGAATGGTAGACGAGGTGCTGGTCAGAATTTTGTTCACTTGGCCTGCCAATGTTTTCACAAATGCTAAATTATGAATTTTATATCAAATGTGTGATTCTATGTTTACATTTACAAATTTGAAATGTATAATTTTTACATTAAGTATTTTAAAATTATGCAGTTTTCACATATTATCAAATGTTACATTTTCTTTACAAAAAACATAACTGAATCTATACAGTTATTATAAATTTAAATTTAAAAGACAATTCAAGATCATATATTTATAAACACTCCGTACATGTCAAAATTTGTTGCAAACAGAAAAATTTTGCACCAAAAAGTTTGCAACACTTAAAGATGCATATATACATACTCAATTTTAAAATATAGTGCTGACCCAAAAGGGCAAGTGACAGTTCCATCAACTGACCCAAAATGTAAAAAAAAAAAGTTCTCTTCATTTTTGCAATTCTGTTTAGTGGCACAGAAATTACACAGGTCATCTTTATGAAATTTCCAGTTAATATTCTGTCTTGAAATGCTAACAGATCTCACCTGCAAAAACAAGACGTGAAAATGTATCTGCGTATGAGGATCATTAGCAGGGCTTGAAGTGTGTAATGTAATACGGAGCGTGTGTTTGCTGTAATCTAATAAGACGCAGCAAAGCATTGCATTAGAGTTGTCACATGGTGTCAGTGTGCTGAGACACTCTGGAGTTGTGTTTCACAGATAGGGCAGTGATGCAAGTCTGTTATCAATTGCTAACTGTACAAAAATGGGGAGAGAGGTATCCTCGGAGGTCCAGAAAGAAGTAGTCATGGCGTCAGGGGTTCCCCCTCAAATCGTTAAGAGACAAAAATTCTGTCATCATTTACTCACCCTCATGTTGTTCCAAACCTGTATGGAAAAACAAATCTATGGAAGTCAATGGCTACCAGCAACTGTTTGGTTACCAACATTCTTCAAATTATCTTCTTTTGTGTTCAACAGAAGAAATTCATACAGGTTTGGAAAAACATGAAGGTGACTAAATGATGACGGAGTAGAATATGGCAATTGTGAAGCGTGTCAAACTTGAGGCCCACTGCTATCAATTATTAAGATTATGCCATTCATAAAATGTTTGTTTAATAGAATAATCAAAGGAAAAATACTCGTGATTTATCTCATACATATTCACATAGGACCTGAATCATTATCTGCACATATTTTACTTGTAATAGTAGGCTATACATTCATAGAAACGAGAGGTATTAAAGTGAGTTAACATGAATATTCTACAGTATATGGCGCAATGTTATGTCAAAGCAAAAAATATATAGTTGGTAATTTGCCAATGTACAAAATGAATTGTTACATTATTTTATACATTGGCAAATCACAATTTAAAAAAAAAATCAAGCAAAGCATGTCAGATGCTTCAGGGTGAGCAAATAAAAGTGATCATGAGATTTGCCTCCAAATGTAGGAAATAGATGCACTATCGTCATTTTTTAAATGTCAGAAATAATAAATCTTAAAAAGTCTTAAGTGGTATTTGCAAGTCTGCTAATTTGTCTATTATAGAATCAGACATATAATTACTAGCCTATGTATAAATCAATGGTATTTGAATGCTTTTCACAATACAGATAGTTTCCAAGGCAATATACATTTATTAATTTTTATTTATTAAGATATTTGCTATGCAAATAAAATTGAGCAAATTGATCTAATTGAGCAAAATCGCTTTTTAATGCAAAAGCATTTCTTATTTTGTCTTTTAATTTTAGGGTGAAATATAACCTAAAAATGTCTTTGTGAGATACACCATAGAAGGAAACGGTTTCATCCAAAGCAATTCCAGCATTTGTTGACATTTGTTTATCACGCTCCAGCAGTCGTGTCAGCAGGTCTGCTCACGGTGTCCCAAAACCTTTACCTAATTTGTAAGTTGTACAAGGTTCTCAAGTGTGTCCATGATGTGTGTTCTCTTGTGAGGAACTGCTTGGTTCGTTCAGTCCACAAAAGATGCAATGAATTATGAACCAGGCAGATTAATCGGCTGATATTTGCTAAATGTTGACATTTTCTCGTAAATGATCTTATTTTGGTACTGTAGTCATTTTTTTGACAGACCAAGTGAAGCTTTTCTGATGCTTCCTCCCATTTGGAATCTTGCGCACAGGTAAAATCTTACTCATTTATGGCTGACGTAAAAGTACACCCTTTTTTTTTTATTCATACCAGATGGTTTTTTGTCAACAAATCAGAATCAGAATCAGAATCAGAATGAGCTTTATTGCCAGGTATGTTTACACATACGAGGAATTTGTTTTCGTGACAGAAGCTTCCACAGTGTAAAAGAATGACAGTGACAGAACAAAAAACACCGATAATAAAAATAAAAATATAACAAGTAGATAAGGAATAAAAACATATAATTGACAATTGTGTGTGCAGGTTATTACAAGGTATATAATATATATATATTTTTTTTTTTTTTACAGGTACTGTATATTATGTGCAAATTTGAGGTGTAGGTTGAGTATGAGTGTTAGATAAATAAGTGTATGAGTGAATAAATAGTGTGTGTTCCATGGTTATTGTCAGCTGTTCGTGAGATGGATGGCCTGAGGGAAGAAAATGTTCCTGTGTCTGGCCGTTCTGGTGCACAGAGCTCTGTAGCGTCGACCAGATGGCAAAAGTTCAAAAAGGAGATGGTTTGGATGTGAGGGATCCAGAGTGATTCTGCCAGCCCCTTTGCTCACTCTGGATGAGTACAGTTCTTGGAAAGAAGGGAGGGTTGTACCAATGATTCGCTCAGCAGTCCGGACTATTCTCTGCAATCTTCTAACTTCAGTTTTGTTAGCTGAGCTGAACCAGACAGTTATAAAATTGCAGAGGACAGATTCTATGATGGCGGAGTAGAACTTTTTCAGCAGCTCCTGTGGCAGGTTGACCTTCCTCAGCTGGCGAAGGAAGTACAAACTCTGCTGGGCCTTTTTAACAATGGAGTCTAGGTGAGGCCCACTTCAGGTCCTGAGAGATGGTGGTGCACAGGAACCTGAAAGACTCCACTGCAGTCACAGTGCTGTCCATGATGTTGAGTGGAGGGAGAGCAGGGGAGTTTCTCCTGAAGTCCACAGTCATCTCCACAGTTTTGAGCGTGTTGAGCTCCAGGTTGTTGAGACTGCACCAGACAGCCAGCTGACAGCTGACAGACAAATCATTACAGTTCTAACAATTTACACTGCATATTTACATCCAGACCCTTGACCATATGACATGGGCCACCAGAAACAGCAATCAGAGAGAAGAGGTTTATCTGCCACAATAAAATGGCACACGCTTTATGCGCACAATCAGCAGGAAGCCAAGAGCAAGTTACTATGACAAATAGGGATTATCATGCATTACTGGAAATGCATGCATATGAGCGATACACTGCAGAGCTGCTTTTTCGCTTTTGGCACGTGCCCATCAGGTATCCGAGCCCTCTTTGGCAGCATGTCCTCAGAAACAGGGCAGTGTGACGAGAGTCCGGACTCGAGTATGCGCGTGTACAGATGCATGCATTTGTGTGCGCGATCACATGTGTCAAGTGGACAAAAGCTAGATGAGTGTAATTGTGCCACGGCTCACAGCTCCTTCACAGTTAATTTTCACGAATAGAAACTGGCTCGCACCTTGTTCCACTAGTGGCACGTCTCTCTCTGGGGTTGTCCGTTGCTTTATTAAGAGCTCTCTCAGGTTGCTCTAGCCCTGGAGGGCTGTTTCCAGCACTGCTCATAACACAGTTTCTTGTTATAAAAACATACACCTCTATTTTCCGATTCAGTGGTTTAATATTCCGCCACAGCCTCTCGGAATTCTTCCATTACAGGTGTAATAATGTTTTAGCTTTTAAAAACAGTTGGATAGAAATTAAACATCTGTATTGTTCTCCATGGCAGGAGCTGATTTTACACACTGATAACAGGGAGCAAAACACACAAGGGGGTGTTTTAACCCTCATTTTCCCCTATCTATTCAAAAATACATTCAAATTGTAATTCATATTCAAAGAATTGAAAACACCTCTATCAGTGTTGTTAAAGTTAATTAAAACTAAAACTATTAAAAAATAAATTTTCAGTAATTGCAATAAAGCTGAACTAACATAAAATGTTTTCTTGGCTGTACTGACATAATTTTGAGTTGATGTACTAAAACTGAAATGTAAAAATCAAAAAATAAATATCTAAATATAAAAAAATGAAAAATGACAAGTACATAATAAAATTATTCAAATGTATTTTACAAACTTTTAAGTGAAAACTATGAAACGAAAAGTAAAAATGGAAATGCTGTACTATAAATAATAGCAGTAAAATAACTCTATGATGGACATGTTTTTAATTTCCAAATTAAAATTAATTTAGATTTTTGTGTCTGTGTCTAAAAAGCAGATATAATGAAGAAAAGTGTCTGATTAAAAGAATCAAATTCTTAAAAAGAAAATGTTATTGAGTAGTTTGGCATACACTTTTATTTTTTAGCAATCAATCAACAATTATCCTCGCACACCTGCAGGTGATTGATAGGTGTGTAGTACAAATGACCAAAAAACAAGTCAAACGTCCAAAAAAAAAAAAGAATGAATCCCGCGCACTATCAGTAGGTGCAAACGTATAAAAATTTTTTTATTTTTGGTCCCATGACCTTCAACAACTTTTTTGTCCCATGACCTTCACCAGGCATACAGTATGTGTGTATATTGATTATTATTTTTTTTTTAGAAAAATAAGCAGCAAAGCAGTTTTGGTAAAAGATTTTAAAACCTGCATTCTGCAATATGTAAATTCATTTAATATATCTTTGTGTACTGTGTTGTAGTAGATCAATTACCTTCCACAAAGTGAGGGTCTATTATTTGATTCTACATGGCCGAACCATTTTTGCACACTCTTGAGCAGGGGTGCCCAAACTCGGTCCTGGAGGGCCGGTGCCCTGCAGAGTTTAGCTCCAACCCCAATTAAACACACCTGAAACAGCTAATCAAGCTCTTACTAGACATACTAGAAACTTTGCGGCAGGTGTGTTGAGGTAAGTTGGATCTAAACTCTGCAGGACAGTGGCCCTCCAGGATCGAGTTTGGACACCCCTGTCTTGAAGCCTTTAACGTGATCGTCAACCAGCCACTTACATATGGATTCTATTGTAACCCATAATAAGCTTATCAGATGCTGGTCTTTGATCAGGCACTAAGCCTTTGGCAAAGAGCTGTGCACCCTTAAATACACATGATTGTGCGCTATCAGTGCATATGTATATTATTGAAATGTTCATAATATCCAATACAAGTTAAGCTCTATTGAAAGCACCTTGAGCATTTAAACTGGGTAACGTTTGCATAATACAAGCAAGAATATGGAATGTGGTGTAGCGAATTTCATCTGCTTAAAAGAGTTGACCAACCACTAAAAGT
>JADLZN010009880.1:0-33676 GCA_018155175.1 Sinocyclocheilus anophthalmus
TTTTTCTGCTGCGACTCGGAGCACTTTTCATACCCTTTTTTTTCTGGCTGAAGCACATTTGTTTCAATCTATAAGAATAATCAGCCTACACTACCAGTCCAAAGTTTTTGGGGGGGACAGTAAGGTCAAGTGTTATTTTTTTTTTTTTTTTTTAAGAATTCTCTTCTGCTCACCAAGGGCTGCATTTATTTGATCCAAAGTACAGCAAAACGTTGAAATATTTGTACTATTTAAAATTGCTTTCTATTTAATATATTTTAAAATTTATTTTATTCCTGTGATCATACATAGGTAAATGTTCAGTATCATTACTCCACTCTTCAGTGTCACAAGATCCTTCAGAAAACATTCTAATATGATGATTTGCTGCTCAATCAATATGAAAACAGTTGAGTACATTTTTTTTTTTCAGGATTCTTTGATGAATAGAAAGATCTAAAGATCAGCATTTATCTGAAATAAAAAACTTTTGTAACATTATACACTATTCCATTCAGTATAATTTTAATTATTTTTTTGGGAAAGAAATTATAGAAATTACTTATTTTATTTAGCAAGGATGCTTAAAATTGATAAAGTGATGATAAAGCCATTTATAATGTTACAAAAGACTTCTATCTCAAATAAATGCTGTTTCATATCAATATCGTAATATATTGTATCGACCGAAATTAAGAAATATACCATGATATCAATTTTGGCCATATCGTCCAGCCCTAGGTTAGATCAGATAACGCAATCCGTTATTTAACAATCGCGACATGTCTAAGACAGTGAGAGATTAGTTCATGAATTATTCTGCAGGGTCTTTCTACTAAGAGTGAAGCTGCGAGTTTTAAAAACTTCAAAAACAGCAGTGTGTGTCTTTTAATGGAAGCATCACATTAATATTGAATGTTGATTAAATGGACTGGAACTACCTGCGCATTAAACAGTGTGGTAACACTTTACAATAAGGTCTCATTTGTTAACATTAGTTAATGTATTAACTAACATGAACTAACAATGAGCAATACATTTGTTACAGTATTTATTATTCTTGGTTAATGTTAGATAATAAAAATACAGTCATCATTGTTAGTTCATTTTAATTCACAGTGCATGAACTAATGTTAACAAACAACTTTTGATTTTAATAATGTATTAATAAACATTGTAATTAACATTAAATGCTCTAGAAAATGTGTTCATTCTTAGTTCATGTTAACTAAAGTAGTAAACTAATGTTAACTAATGAAACCTTGTAAAGTGTTACCAATGGTTTTAATGCACACCTTAGAGCCAATCGGAATCAAGTATTCAGACAGACCATGGTATAATACAAATTATTACACACATATAGTAAAAACACAATGTAACTGACTTACAGGTGTCTTGGACACTCCTTCGTTTCTCTCGTTCTCTTCTCCCTCCGTCTCGGTCACATGCAAGGTGGAGCCATTTTTTTATATAAAATTCTATCTCTTGATTGGTGGCCGTCGCTGTTAGCCTGTTGTTTCTGACAGTTCCTAAAATTAGAGAACATTGTAAAAGCATGGATGGATTATACAACTTTTAAAATCTTAGGAGCCAATTAGGGGACCTTGCAAGCATCAGCCAAGCACATAGTTTGCCAGCGCCAATGTTAAAAACATTTTGGCCACGGGCACCCTTTGCTTCCAGATGCCCAACAGGAACAACTTTAACGCCTGCTAGGAAGATCGGACTGCATCTGCTCTTGCTGATGCCACCCAGGCCTGTCAACATGTGCAGTAGTAATTTTATGGCCCAGCCTCAATTTCCCCCTGGAACTGTTATGTCTTTGCTTAAAATCCAACAAAAGTTAATTTGTAGATCTGTCAATGTGTTGCAGTGTTTGACTAAGGTCTCCTAGGACATTGCATGTATTTCAGTTAAACACAAGAAAGATTTTGAGGATGCAAAAATTCTTGTTTTCTGGCCTCAGTTGAACAATTACAGGTGCATCTCAATAAATTAGAATGTCGTGGAAAAGTTCATTTATTTCAGTAATTCAACTCAAATTGTGAAACTTGTGTACTAAATAAATTCAGTGCACACAGACTGAAGTAGTTTAATCTTTGGTTCTTTTAATTGTGATGATTTGGGCTCACATTTAACAAAACCCACCAATTCACCATCTCAACAAATCAGAATACTTCATAAGACCAAAAAAAAATTTTTTTAGTGAATTGTTGGCGTTCTGGAAAGTATGTTCAGTTACTGTACATGTACTCAATATTGGTAGGGGCTCCTTTTGCTTTAATTCGGTCTCAATTCGCGTGGCATGGAGGTGATCGGTTTGTGGCACTGCTGAGGTGGTGTGGAAGCCCAGGTTTCTTTGACAGTGGCCTTCAGCTCATCTGCATTTTTTGGTCTCTTGTTTCTCATTTTTCTCTTGACAATACCTTAGATTCTCTATGGGGTTCAGGTCTGGTGAGTTTTGCTGGCCAGTCAAGCACACCAACTCCATGGTTATTTAACTAACTTTTGGTGCTTTTGGTAGTGTGGCAGGTGCCAAATCCTGCTGGGAAAATGAAATCAGCATCTTCAAAAAGCTGTCAGCAGAAGGAAGCATGAAGTGCTCGAAGATTTCTTGGTAAACGGGTGCAGTGATTTTGGTTTTCAAAAAACACAATGGACCAATACCAGAAGATGACATTGCACCCCAAACCATCACAGACGTTTGGAAACTTAACACTGGACTTCAAGCGACTTGGGCTTTGAGCTTCTCCACCCTTCCTCAAGACTCTAGTACCTTGGTTTCCAAATTAAATACAAACTTGCTCTCATCTGAAAAGAGGACTTGGACAACTGGGCAACAGTCCAGTTATTCTTCTACTTAGCCCAGGTAAGACACCTCTGACACTGTCTGTGGTTCAGGAGTGGCTTAACAAGAGGAATACGACAATAGCCAAATTCCTTGACACGTCTGTGTGTGGTGCTCTTGATGCCTTGCCCCAGCGCATCCATTCTTGTTAAGTTCACTCAAATTCTTGAATCGATTTTGCTTGACAATCCTCATAAGGCTGCGGTTCTCTCGGTTGGTTGTGCATCTTTTTCTTCCACACTTTTTCCTTCCACTCAACTTTCTGTTAACATGCTTGGATACAGCACTCTGTGAACAGCCAGCTTCTTTGGCAATGTATGTTTGTGGCTTACCCTCCTTGTGAGTGGTGTCAATGATTGTCTTCTGGACAATTGTCGGATCAGCAGTCTTCCCCATGATTATGATTGTGTAGCCTAGTGAACCAAAAATGAGAGACCATTTTGAAGGCTCAGAAACCTTTGCAGGTGTTTTGAATTGATTAGCATGTCACCATATTCTAATTTGTTGAGATAGTGAATTGGTGGGTTTTTGTTAAATGTGATCCAAAATCATCACAATTAAAAGAACCAAAGACGTAAACTACTTCAGTCTGTGTGCATTGAATTTATTTAATACACGAGTTTCACAATTTGAGTTGAATTACTGAAATAAATGAACTTTTCCACTACATTCTAATTTATTGAGATGCACCTGTATATTACAGCATCAGCAACAAGAACATAATGCTTAAACAAAAAGAATGATTACAGCTCTCAGACACCACCAAGAAGGGTTACGATGATGGCTGAAGATACCATGCAACAGGTAATGGAGGATATATCCATTGCCTGTTGTTTCAGTTTCTCACTGGATGAGAGCTCCATATGTGTGGTGATGCGCAGCTATGTTTGGGATTGTTTCCCCAATTAAGCTTTTATTGATAAATTGACGCTGTGATACCATTGCAATCGCATGGTAGTACCAGTGCTTCACTGTTTACTTGTTTTTTTTTTTTGAGTTTGTTGAACCTAGCATTAATATATAATGTGCATCAAACAGGCATGAAATGGAGAATGGACTTATTAGGCTGATGACAGCACAATGTAACACTTACCAGTAATGACATCTTTCAGCTGCAGTCTGTGGAAAGCTGTTTTGCCATTGATGCCATGCCAGTTGAGTTGTTTGGCAAGGGAGTTGGTAAAACAATGCTTCATAACCCGCCAAACGCTATCCTTAATGTCAACTCCTCCAATGACACTCAATGCAGTAATCTGAAAAAGATAATTTAAAAGCCATGGATACATGTTTTATATCAACACTACTCACAGTAACACTATTCAGAATTTAAAAAATACATATCACTTCTTCCTTAGTTGGCATTTAGGACAGTCTCATTGTTGGATACTGGCTTTCTGAACCTGTTTTCTACTGTAGGACTGCCAGTCCATCACTGATGCGGTTCCATATTCAACTAACAAGGTGATACAGTGGCAGTGCTACAGCAGAAAACAGTTCCACCATTTTGGAAACTAGTTGGCTGAAGACAGTGATGAAAGTAAAATGAAAACGAAGCAAAATTTACCAATCATTACCTTGTCTCCCCAACAGTAAATGACTAAAATCAAACGCAATATCTAAGTAGCATCCATAAGGGAGAGGACAGAATTGCTGCTATCCAAATTAGGTGGCTATAGAAAATATTGGGCCAAATTGGGTAACCCATCCTTTTAAGTGGTCATGAAATGAAAAGGTCATTGATGTTTACACATATAAGGGGTTAGTCTACAGTAAATAAATGCTGCAAGTTTAATACTTCAGTGCTCCCCAGTTTGAAAAATAAATTTTAGTTTTCCACCCTTCTAAAATGCCAGGATTTGAAATTTGTAGAATCGTGATTTCATGATTTTTCAAGACATGCCCCTTTACATGTGTATGTAAATCAAGGAGGTGCGCTCATGCCTGTCCATCACTTACAAGAGCGATATTTGGCTTCAAGATGTAGAGAAAGATCAACCAATGTTGGTCTGTCCCTGGACAAACTGAACCTCCAAAACTGCACCTTATTTACCATTTTGTTTTTGAGGTCAGCCTCTTCCCTCAGACGTTTTTCCAGAGCCAGCAGGGAGGTAGGATCTTTTAGCGGCAGTATATCTCTCTCAAGGGGATCCTGTCCACGAGCAGGTTCACCCGTTTTCTGCATGGTCATTAGAATAATCTTGAGATGATCCATCATCATTTCTTGATTTGAAAGAAGTCTATGCAGAAGAGCTAAAAATAAAGACAAACATAAGAAATTCCAAGATGATTCTTTACATCAGATGAAACGAAAAAATTTATAATATTTTAACAAGGATTTTATTTCGTTATTATAAATAAAGACTATTTAGTTGTTTCAGTTTGTTATTTGCCCAATAAATGACATTAACATTTTTAGATTTAAACAAATTTTTTGACAAATTCATAAAATATTTGTTTTCTCTTTATTATGACAGGGGGTCTAATAAATGTGTAAAGCTCTGTATATGTGAGAGAGATATATAAAGTAGAGACCTGCACTCCCGTGGGACCAAACGCAACACAGTGCGGCGCGGGACTAGATTTGATGGCCAAGTGCGGATGTGGGTGGTAAGGTACTTGTGTGTGTGGGTTGCAGGAGAATACAACGATTTGCGGGACTACCGCAAAATATAAAAATAAAACATCTAAAAACAAATAAATTGTTATTCATCTATTGCATAAAAACAACAAGAACAACTAAAACAAAATAAAAATGATTTACAGGTGCAAGCATAGGCAGAGTTTCTATTTATAACATGTGTTTGCAGCAATGTAGCCAATCACAGACATATTTGTTGATTTCTTGAACGCAATGGCCAATCAGATGCATTTAAGATAGAATCCACTAACGGCTCAAAACGTCTGAGTTTTGTTCATGCTGAATTCTGCATTTGGCTTCAAAACCTCTGATTATAGCAATTGTTTACATTATGAAGAGTCATTTGCAGTCCGCTCAGTGATAATAAAGGAGCGTTTGTGAGATCACGATGAACTGAGATGTCAGTTTTTTTAGGAATTATTAAGGGAGTGCACTTTGCACGAATTCTGCCATGCCAAACCATGCACGCAGTAGCCTATGCTTGCTTTTATGTTTAATTAACAGTGGTTTGTGAATGTTGAAGCTTTAATAACAAATAATTTTTTTATACGTAGGTGTGTAGGTTGTGGTTAGGCGACATGTAACGTGAAATTATTTTATGGACATATAGAAAATTATCTATTTGTACTTTTATTCTGGCTTTTGCGGGTGAGAGCGGGACAAAACATGAATGTTGCGAGCGGGACCAGATAAGACATATTTCTGCGGCAGCGAGACTGAAAAATCCGTCCGCGCAGGTCTGTAATATAACGAAGTTGCTTTTCGACTGTTGGGCAAAATGGTTTTAAGAACAGTAAGGAATGGTTCCAGTTGTATTTCCACTTGAGCCTGTTACGGCATGGCACAATTACAAACCGTTCTCGGCCTGGAATTCTCAGGACGTTTGGCTAACTGACATCGTCACTTGTGTGTTGCCTGGCTTCCAGTTTCTCTGTAGCTGGCTAAGTGTGCTATTTGAGTGACGTAAACTCAAATAAATATTAAATTAAAAGAAATATCTGATCATCCTCCATAAGCTTGCTATTTACATCTCGTATCATCTGAAAACTCTTGATTTACCAAGGCAATGACTGATGCATTTGTATTACAATCCAAAGAACGTCTGTTTTCAGCCCCACAGTGGAAATAAAATCATATCCGTACTGGCTGGGCCAGATCAGCACAGAATGGAATGGTTCATCAAAGAGAATGGTTTGGCTATACAGTGGTAAAGGGGTGTGTGAATATATACATACATTTATACCTATATGTCATTTACAGACAAACAATACAAAAATTGTATAAATCACTTACGAGCAAGATCACTTAAAGTAGTTCCTGTCTGTCTTTGACTTTCATCTCGTCGTTGTGGTTCAGAACTTGCCATAGACTGACTGGGTTCAGGACTTATTTCAGACCATCTGGGCTCAGGACTTGTCACAGACCGTCTGGGTTCCAGGTTTGTCATCTGCTTGTGAGGGGGGGGGGGGGGGGGGTGGGGAGGGGGGTTCAGGCTTTTGAACCCTTCTCTTTATTGCAGACTGTATATCAAAGTTTGGTCCTTTTATCTTTGGGGCTGGAGGCAATGTCCTTGTTTGTTTGACCATATCTTCATCATCACTGTCACTCTCAAAGCGAACGTTTGGTCTTGTGGTGGTGTTAGAAAAAAGAAAAAAAAAGAAAATAGAAAATAAAAAAAATCAATCACAATTGATTTTAGTCAGTTTCACAGATCAGTCTAAGTCTAGCCTGTCTCAGATTCTGCTGTTCCTGTTCCTCCCTTGTGTCCCAGGTCTCGCATTTCCTCCACCACAATCTTCTACTTGCCCACCTGTTTCCCTTAAGCATTGTCAATGTTTTGTGTCATTTACACTTTACTTTAAGGTCATATAGTTATATTTTATTTACTCAGATAAGTACTGAGTAATATTAATTAACATGTACTTACTTTAGAGTTTATTGTTTGAGTAGGGTTTGGTTTAGGGTTAGTTACTTGTAATTATGCATCATTTACTGTTTTTACTATAATAAGTACATGCAGTAATGTGTAACTACGTCACCTTAAAATAAAGTGTTAACTTTTTGTCATTCTGCTCTCATCTGCCCAGCTGTACCCTTTTCTTGGATTAGCTTGTATTTAAGGCCAATTTCCAGGGTTTTCCTAAGCATATTACATAGCCCCATCTAGTCAAAGCATTTGCAGAAATGTTAATGCACTAACATCTGAGATCAGATTCACTCCGTTTTAGTAGTGCCACAATGTGATCATGGTCAGAGTTTGAGGCAGAACATGGAGTAATGTTACAGTTAATGTTACCTGCTGATGAAAACACTGATGGGGAAAGGTGCAGAGTGGTACTTATGCCATAACCCTGGATTAAGCATGTGTACAATACTTACTTACACATACTTGCAAAATACTTACTACACTTACTTACTAAAATACTTACTCAGGAAAACTTGCAATAAACACACATTAATTAGGGAAAGTTAGCAGACTTTTGACAACTGACATTATTTTGATAGTTAGGAATAAATATTAGGAGGTATTTTGCTGTGATTAAATAATCAGCCCATTTTTTAAATCATAAATGATACTTCATGTACTTCAACTAACATTAGTGATGCTGGAAAAAACAATACAACTATGTTTTTGTATATAAATGTTTGTTCCAAAACTTTTAAAAACTACTCCAAAAAAAGAATTACTTCTTTGTTAAAAAAATCATGAAAAAAAATTACTTCTCTGTTAAGATATATTAGTCTCAATTCCTGAGAATAGATCATATTTGAGACCATGAACAAATTCACAGATGCTGAAATTAGATTTTTACACAATATTTAAAGCTGACAGTCCGAAACTTTTGGCGCTCTAGCGGTTAATAAAAAGAACTGTGTGTGTCTTGCGGAAGAACATTGTAGCCGGAGCTACTTCTCTCTGTTAATTTCTATGACAAGTCACACAGGTACTGTACTACTCCGCAGCGGTACCTACCAGACCTAAAATTGTCAGAATATAAACATTTATTATAGGTGTACCATAGTGATTCAGGATAAGACAAAAACATGGTTTGGAAAATGGATTTATGGTGTACTCGCTTATTATATAAATGTTGTAAATTTTGAACACAAAAATTATGGACTGCAGCTTTAACGTCCTACAACAATGTAGTAGAATGTCACTTAAAGGGGTCCCTTGTATTATGATTTCCTTCTTTTTTTTAACTTTAGTTGTGTAATGTTGCTGTTAGAGCATAAACAACATCTGCAAAGTTACAATGCTCAAAGTTTAATGCAAAGGGAGATATTTTCTTTTAAAGAATTCTGTTTAAGGACAACAAACGGCTGGTAGGGACTACAACTTCTACCTAACCCGGGTGGTGAACATCACTAACCCTAACATTTCATAAAGCCCTCCCCCAGACACGCAACAAAGGGTGAAGCCATGTTATTGCATACATACGCACACAAATGCATAGCATGTCATAAACTCAAGATGACAACATGAAAATGTTTATAACATACTTAACAAACCTATACCACATTGAGTTTATACACCATATCAAAGCGGAGACTAAGTCTTTCCATTGATGTATGTTTGTTAGGATAGGACAATATTTTGGCCAAGATACAACTATTTGAAAATCTGGAATATCAGGGTACAAAAAAAAATCTAAATATTGAGAAAAATCGCCTTTAAAGTTGTCCAAATGAAGTTCTTAGCAATGCATATTACTAATCATTAAGTTTTAATATATTTACGGTAATACATTTACAAAATATCTTCATGGAACAATGATCTGTTATTTAATATCCTGATGATTTTTGGCATAAAAGAAAAATCAAATTTTTTTTTGACCCATACAATGTATTTTTGGCTAGTGCTACAAATATAACCCAGCGACTTAAAATACTGCTTTTGTGGTCCAGGGTCACAATTATAAAAAAGTGTACTTGATGGCAGACTATTTATTAACTGTTGCTTTAAAGCTGATTTGAGTCATTTCTGCTCCCCTAGTGTCACTAAATGGAATTGCAATTTCAAACAGGTTTCCAAAACACTTTGTATGTATGATTTTTTTTGAAGAAATTTTTTTATGTTTCATTATAGTTTTTCAGATCGGTCTACTGGTTTCTGGGTTCTTTAAAGAACCATATAGATAGCCGTTACTAGAACTATTCAACTAGTTTCCTAGTTCTTTAGAAAACCATTTCTGGTTATAATAATTGGAGCCTTAATTTTTAAGAGTGAACTTTAAGCCATTTTTGAGCCCTAGTTACTAAAAGCACAACACTAAGGCAACTGCATTTGTGTGAACAAACACTCTAAAATATAATGGTTCTTTATTGGCATTGTTGGTTTCACGAAGAACCATCAATGCCAAAGAACATAGAAAAAAAGAATCCCACAGATTTACACTAAAGGAGGAACTTGTGCCTGGATCTACATACCAGAATATCACAGAAACGTTATGGTGGACCAGTAAGAAACCACCAAGCAACCATCCAGAAGACTCTAGCAACCATATAGTGAATATAGACAAAATGAGGGTTTTTCAGATTTTATTAACTTTTCAGGACATATTTTAGAAAATCCGTCACACAATGTGGCAGCCCCAAATTTCCCCCCTAGTTAACTAAAACCATAAAAAAATATTGTAAAAAAATAAACTTTCACTGAAATAAAATAAACAATTAAAAAAAGCTATAAAAGTATTTCAACTATACTAACATATTAATGCTGGCTTGCAGTTTTGTCCCAGGTAGCAAAAATATGTTCTAAGAATATTTTGCAAACGTTCCCAGGTTATTTCAGAATGTTCTGTGAATGTTCAAAATGTCCAGATTTAGCTTTGCACATTTTTTTTTTCTTGGTTATGCGAATGTTAAGGGAACATTCCAGTCCATCATATTACAAACATTATTGGAATGGTACTTTTGAATGTTCTCTGAATGATCTAAAACAAGTAGTAGCATTTAAAAAAAGGACTTTAGAAAAAAAATGTTCCATTAGCGTTTTGAAAACAATATTAAAAACCAGGGCTGTCAAAATCATATGCTCTCTTAGTAGGTACTTCTTTTGCATAAGTAATTACTTAGCAACCGTTAAAAAAGTATGCTCTTTTTCCACACTGCTTTTTTTCACATGCTCTTTTTCACCTCTGTGATTTCGGATGCAGCCCAGACAACTCTGAATGAATATTCTATTAATGTTACTGGAAGAACATTTGTTTGTAACTTTGAGAAAACCTTATCAGAACATTAGCCAAAGTTCTGAGAATGTTCTCTGTTTGCTGGGACAGCGTATGTTTCTGGCTGAACATCACACTCACACACACCACACGGGACAGGGGGGGGGGGGACGTTCATTTTGAGTGTCGTAAAATGTCTAAGGAGTTTAAACTGTAAGAATGCGCTTCTTTGTTATCAATTAAATATATTAACTTAAGAACCAATTCACATGTTATTAAGACTTACTCTCATGCATGGTTTATTGCATGTGTTTGGGGTATTTTTTTCATTATTTTTTGGTCTGTGTTGTTGTGTGTGTGTGTGTGTGTATATATTCTCTCTCTTTCTTTGTCATCATAATAGTATGAACGAATGTTCTAAGAATTATCGTGATGCTGATGCATTTATTTTTATGTCCTTTTGGCGTCATTTCTTCTGCATTTCTCTCGTAGATTGAAGTCAGTATCCACAAATGATCTGTAAGAGGCTGTGTTAAATATTATCGTTACTTTTATAAATAACTTCTACGAGTTACACCACGTCAAAGTTTCTAGTAATTACATTTTTTTTATTTTTACAAGAAGTCTCTTCCTGCTCACACGGCTGCCTTTTTTATCAAATGATCCTTCAAACCTTCAAATCATTCTAATATGCTGATTTGAGACATTTCTTATTATTGTAATGTTGAAAACAGTTAGCCTTTTTTTCAGGATTCTTTGTGAATAGAAAGTTCAAAGAACATTTATTTGAAAAATAGAAATCTTTTGCAACATTACAAATGTCTTTTGATCTTACTATCAAACTAACTATCTTACTATCTTTTGATAGTTTAATGCGCCCTTGCTAAATGAAAGTATTAGTTTCTTAAAATGTTTTAACGATAATACATCAAAGCCAGTTTGTGATGTACCTGGTCTGTGGCATTTTTTAACCATATCTTTACACAGTTAACAACATGCCATTGTGTAATATTGATTTGCTGATCTAAAAATGGCTATTTTAATATCTGGGTTTCATTTGACTTATCATTTGATTCCATACAAAATATTGGCTCCTTAAAATAGTCCAATTTATGATTATTTAGATTTTTGCTGGAAGGATATTTAAAGACTGGATGTCGAATCTGATTGAATACCACTGGGAAATCAATGTATTTCATAAAAAAGGATTCAGTTAAGTTAAATGAATTAAATCAGACTAGTTTCTCTCTCTGGCATTGTTCTGCTGGTTTTCTAAGTCCTGTGGATTTATATTGAGTGTACTGAGAACAGATTATTGGCTCATAACTGCAGCAGTGTGAGCGCTCATGACCAGATCAGCAGTGCTAAACCCGTCCCGGCCCGCTGGATCTCACTCTAAAGACCTCCGCGCGGAGGGAGACGCCACCTTCTTATGAACTATTGATGGTCCACGTGGTGTGTGTGTGTGTGTGGTTTACATAGAAACAATATGCAGAGGCTCCACATATAGAGCACAAAGCTTACATCTCCTGTTATATAACACTCTCATCTACACTCTTCAAGATGTGTGTGGCTGTATTTTAGGGACAAAATTGCACCTAGAAGCTTAATCAGATAAAACCTCCATTTGGGATCATCCTTAAAGGTCAAAATGATTCATAAATAAAAACAAAACTAAGAGATGTGTGAGATAGTTGTTGAAGGTCTTGAGTTCAGATTCTCAGAGATGGTAACTCAATACAAAATGTACATGATACTCAAGCGCTCTGCCAGCCTCTCACTCTCTCTCACTCACACACACCCACACACACACCAGACAGAGACAGAAGACAGACAGACAAGACAGACATACAGACCTACATGAGGGGCCGTGACATACATACATACATACAGACATACATACATACCTACCTACAGAGTCAACAGTATGCTTGCTGTCAAGGCCGAGTTTAAGTTCAATACACACCTGTATACACTACCGGTCAAAAGTTTGGAATAATGAAGATTTTTAATGTTTTTAAAAAGAAGTCTCTTCTGCTCAACCAAGGCTGCATTTATTTGATTAAAATACAATAAAAACAGTAATATTGTGAGATTATGCAGTTTAAAATAACTGTTTTTCTATTTAAATATATATTAAAAATGTAATTTATTTCTGTGACAAAGCTGAATTTTGTGTCTTCAGTATCATTACATCCTTCAGAAATCATTCTAATATGCTATTTGCAGCTCAAGAAGCATTCTTATTATTGTCAATGTTGAAAACATTTGTGCTGCTTCATATTTGTGTATGTTTATGTTTCTACCATTCAAAATGTGACAGTAAAGGCATTTATAATGTTCCAAAAGAGTTATATTTCAAATAAATGATGTTATTTTGAACTTTCTACTCATCAAAGAATCCTTTCAATATGGAGAAGAATAAGAACCTTGTTATATGAGCCGCAAGCAGAATTATTTCTGAAGGTTCGTGTGACACTGAAGACTGGAGTAAATGATGCTGAAAATTCAGCTTTGAAATCACAATAAATAACTTACATTTGATATAATATATATATATATATATATAAATAAAAATACTGTCCTACATTTTAAATACTACTTCACATTATACGTTTACTGTATTTTGATTAAATAAGTGCAGCCTTGGTGAGTATAAGAGACTTACATAACAAAAACATAATTATTAAAAAATTTTGACCACCAGTTTACTAGTTTAAAACCAAACCTGACCTGGTTTCTATAGGATACAAACCTAATTCTGTTCTCCCCTGCAGGCAAAACAAATTCAGAACTGCTCCACAAACTTCCATGCGGTTGTTCCGTGTCATTATGAATACAGGCCTATGATTTTACTGCAAACCACAGTTAGACGTTCCCTGTGTATTGCCACTGCCGGCTCTAGATGTGGTTACAGCAGAGTCATTAATGTTTTTGTCCATTGTTTGTGTTCCAACAGAGCTTCCAGTCTTCCAAAACCAGATGTGGCACCAAAGGTATGAGATTTACACACACATACAGCCAGCCAGAGTGCACAACTGGAGTATTGTGAATGGATTGTGTGTGTATATGTCATTATTCCCCTCTGAGATAGACACACAGCTCTATATGTATGCACGAGTGTGACTGCTGCGTTCAGTTATCTGTCTTGAATTGCTAGAAGTCACTGTCATACAGTTGCTGTTGTCGTTTTGTTTGAGTCCTGCATGTGCTTCTTTCCATGTTTAGGATGATTCTGTGGAAATCATCAAATCCGTTCCCATGACAACCTCCATTCCATCTTCTTCTGACATCACAAACTCCACCCACATCTCGTCATCCACCAATAGGAGCGCCCGTCCATTTGGAGGGGCGGGGTCACCACACATAGCCTCCATTCCCTCTGCCGCATCTGCTTTTGCACCCGCCGCCTCAGCTCAAAACCCTAATCCACAGGCTCCGCCCACTCCTACTGATGGCTCACCTAATCATCTACCAGCGGTGCCCCGCCCTTCAGTGTATAACACGCCCATAAATCTCTACTCCAATGAGAATGCCTGCGAGGTTGCCATGGGCCAGAGGCGGGGCCTGCTGGAAAGCCAGGGTGAAAGCTCTCAGCTGAATGGGTAAGAGTTTGATTGACACTTCAGTGCTCCACCCACCCCATAAACACAAAGCTCAAGAGAGCTCAACCAAACCTACCAGCTCTGAGATGACGCACAACATTGCAGCATTTAATTCAAAGCAAAAATATATTAGAAAATTGCTACCTGTATATAAAGACAAAGGGACAAGGTTGTGTTTCTTAAGCAGCTGAATATCAGAGTTATACTTAACTATAATGAAAACCACAGAAAATGGTTTTGTTGCTTGAAATAAAATAAAATTTAACTGCAATAAAATACAAAAAACGTATTTTATTTCCACTGGTTGGCAAGGACATCTTTCTAATTTCATTTAGTTTAACTTCATGTGCTAGCATAATTAAAGCTAAAACTGAAATAAAAATGAATAAAAACTATATAGACATAAAAACTAAAGTAATGAGAATTATAAAAAACACAACAAAATTACTACAACTTTAAATTAAAATAGTTTAAATTAAAACAGAAAATATAAAAATAAAAAAATTCAAAATATTAATACAAATTATAACACAACAGCTAATCCCTATCTGACTGGTTTAGCTGTTTTTTCACGCATTCCTCTTTCTCGAATTCATAGTTTGTGTCTGGATAGATAGCATAGATATTAGGGATGCACCGATACCGATACTGGTGTCGGTATCGGGCCCGATACTGAGCTCCTGTACTCGTACTCGTTAAAATGCCCCTATACCAAACGCCGATACCACACAGCATGTGATAAGCGCCATATTCAGACAAAGAAACACTGACAACAGAACAACAGACAGCATAATGGAGTTATTAGATTTTAAGAATGTCTACGAAGTATATGTATGCAATAAATAAAACATTCAGTATTAATGCCTTTACAGCAGATTTGCGCCAGCTGGTAAGCAAATCACACTGAGTAGATTGAGCCACGGCGGCGCATATGTGAGGACGGGTGCGAGCTGTCGAGTGAATATCCTTTCTCAAGAATCATCACTGGAACTTTTGGTAGTTTTGTGGATTATGTTCCAAAAAAGTAGTAAAACAATGCACAGTTCTTATGGAGAGAGAGGGCGGAGGTAGTGAAGGGGGGGGGGGAGGAAAGAGGGGAGGGGGGGGGGGAGGGAGAGATACGCGCACCCTTCTGTTGTTGTCTGTATTGATGTTCGTTCACTTACGCACTCCTCTTTGATGAAAACTACATCAGTGTATGAATAATTATTTGTTTATTTAATCCTTACATACCTTCTATTCAAAGTTATCTGACATTTATCAAGCGGAATATATTCTGACACAGTTTAACTCTGAGTTCTTGTCATATTATTTCATTTTCTAAACTATAGTGAATGAACTGTGATATAATGTGAGAAATGTTGCAGGTGTCTGAATAAATTTTGGTTTGACCGTATCTATTTGATAAATTAAGTTAACCAACTAACATTATACATTCTCTTTTGTTTTCTGTACCCAATATTTAAAAAATGTACGAATGCAATAAAAATATCGGTATAGGTACTCTGTATCGGCTAGTACCAAAAATAAAAGTATCAGTATAGTGCGAGTACTGGAAAAAGTGGTATCGGGCGAGTACTGGAAAAAGTGGTATTGGTGCATCCCTATATGAGATATTTTCAAATATCATATTGCAATTCAAATCGCAATATATGACAAAATAATCACAAAATAATTACCATAATTACACAACATTAGACTTATTTCATTAAGTTGAAATAAATTATGGCTTACAGTTTATGATTTTAAACGCATATACTATTTTTTAATGACCTCAGAGCTCAAGGTTGGCATATCTTAAAATGTTTGAATGTTATTGCTAAAAATCATAGATTTTGAATGACATTTTTACTTCCAAAACCCACCTTTGAACTCTGTGGCCTCCTGTTGAACGTCTCCACAATGTCAACAGCAGACTCGGTTACTGAGACCAAAACATAACATTAGAATATGAAACTGTATTTAGTTGGTTTACATGATGTCCCTCCCCACCTTTTTTGTAACATGGTTTAGTCCAAACATGCACTTCAGCAGGTTGGATTTAACCATAAGTACACAACAGGTGAGTTTTGAATACTTGGCACAATGTCATATTGAGTTATCAGAAGTCATGCCAAAATTTAAACCCAACTAAAATAAAATGTACATCTCTCATATTAAAATTTTTTCCTTTGTAGTTTTATTTAATACATTTACAGTTTATACTTTATGTACTATATGCTTTTAATACTTTTTTTTTTGTATCTTTGGGTCACTGATATTCCAGAATTTTCTTTCATACACTGAAGACACTGGCAGCATCTCTCTGTATCTCTTTTCGCGCAGTGATGTATTTGAGTGATTCTGTTCGTATATCAGTGGCTCTGATGTTTGCGTGTATATTTAGCTCTGTGTAATGCTATCTGTTGTGTGTTTTGGTGTGTGTGTATGAGGGCTCTCCCTTGGATAATGTCCCAGGAGAAGATCAGATGTATTTTGTGTGTGCGTGAACCTCCCTTTCTGGGTTTCATATTTTAATGATGCTTTTAAAGTGCTGATTGACATTATTACACAGAAGAACTACGTGTCTAATTACACGTGCTGATGCACATGCACATTCTGCGACTCACACACACACATCTCATCAGACAGTGTGTTTGTGTGATGTTTTGTTTGTTTCTGTGTGCTTGAATAACGTTAATAGTCTAATATCCGCGCAGATTAGAGTTTATCACCCAATAACCCATTCGGCTTCTTGTAGTGTTTTGGAAAGCATTTTTAAAAAAAAAAAAAAAAAAAAAAAAAAAAAAAAAATTTTTTCTATACAGTCATACTGCTATTTTTGTAGTATGTGCACATAGTGTGCATGGATGACCTGCTACGAGTGCCAAAAAATGCAGTATGTACTGCACAGTATGCTAGAATTTCATTCTGAACAAAATATTTGTTAGATGCCTGAACGCTGTGTCTGAAAAAGGAGGAAAATATTAGAGATGTGGGAGAGAAAACTGATGAAAACCAAATGCTTCTCGTCATACTACGCACTCATCTAATGGTTTTTATCCTCCCTCTCCCATAAACTCTGATAAATCCTCCTCATTATCCTCATACAGCTGTACATTATAGAGTCAAATCAGTGCCAGCCCTGTTTCTATGATTTTTATAGGCAATTGTTGAGAAAACATATTCCTATTTAATGCAGCCCTGTGTGTGCCTGGTTCTGGATAATGTATTTTGTATGAATGGAAAGAATTCTTCTGGATTAAGTTTGTTTTTCTCTTTGTCGACTGATATGGTGTTTTTAAAGGAATAGTTCACCCTTGTTTCTTCTTGGCACAGATTTGAGAAATGTAGCAGTCCTCACTTGCTCACCAGTTATCCTTTGGCAGTGAAAGGGTGCCATCAGAATGAAAAGTCCAACAGCTGATAAAAACATCACAATAATCCAACACCACTCCAGTCCATCAGTTAATGTCTTGTGAAGTGAAAAGCTGCATGTTTGTAAGAAACAATCAACTTTAAATTGGCCAAAAACGAGTCCATAATCCATAACAACACTTCCTCCAGTGAAAAAAGTCCATTCCCTTTCATCCTCTCACATCAATGTACACTCACAAATTTGTTTAAAAGTGTTTCGGGCTGTGTTGGCTTGTAAATGGTGTTTGATCCATTAATTACTTGACATTAACTGATGGACTGGAGTGTGTGGATTATTGTGATGTTTTTATCAGCTGTTTGGACTCTCATTCTGACGGCACCCATTCACTGCAGAGGATCCATTGGTGAGCAAGTGACATAATTGTAAATTTCTCCAAATCTGAGTGTGAGTAAATTTTAGTTTTTGGGTGAACTGCTCTTTTAATGGCTGATGCTGATGCCGATATCAATATCTGGTAGCGGATGGTATAGTTCACCCAAAAATGAAATTTTGATGTTTTATCTGCTTACCCCCAGGGCATCCAAGATGTAGGTGACTTTGTTTCTTCAGCAGAACACATTGATGCTGCGTCGCGTCGCTTTGGGAATGCCCTTGCGTGACCGCGCTCTGAAGCACGTGTCAAATCAGTCCAATGTAGCAGCGAGACGTCACAAGCGGGGTGACGTAAGCACCAGAAAGTATAAAAGTGCATCCAGCAGAGCGCAAACGAGCTTCTGCTCTTCAGTAGTGCTTTGTGTATGTGTCTCTCTATTTACTGTTGTCTGTCCGCACAAGCATATATAAAAAACAATCATGAAAAGTCTATGGCGAGCGAACGGCATTACAAACTCTGTGTTTCTTCCTGCCCACGATATCTGGCGGCGGGGGATACACACGATGTGTGTGTCGTTTGTTTAGGAGCGGAGCATGCACGGTCAGCTTTTGAGGGAGCTGATTGTCATCACTGCGAGCTGCTCTCGCTGCGCACGCTCCGCTCTCGCCTGGCTGTGTTTGATGAGAGCGGCCAGGCTCGCGATCCCGCTGGCAGCGGTCCCGCTGTTGCCGAGGCACAGCGCAGACTGTTGTCGTGGAGATCGCAGGTGGATTTAGCGGAGGGATCCGAGACGGGCTCGTCCTTTTCTCGGTCCTCACCCGCTAGATCCGCGGCTCTCCTCGGTTCGGAAGCCCGGCGCTGCGGTTTCCTCCCCCCCCCCCCCCAGAGCCAGACGCTTCATCTATCTTCCTCCGAGGAGGTGGATGTGATGAGTTTTCGAGACAGAGGAGACTGTGGACTCGTCACCACAGTCCCTCGCTTATGAGGTGTGATTTGTGGTTATGGGGTGTGTTTCGTGCATTCGCCCTTAATAAAATATTGTTTGGCCAGCCTAGGAACAGGACGCTCATCCTAAAAATAATTAGACGAGCGTTTTCTGAATCCAGATCACAGCCTTCACGACGGGGGCCTTTTCGTTTTCCCCGATCTCCATGCTGAGGTGTCAAGATCGTGGGAGAAACCGTACTCATCCTGTATTACAGCCCCACAGTCTTTAATTATTCAAAAGAACATCGTTGGGCTGAATGATAAGGTATATGGGGCGTTGCCAGTGGTGGAGCAGACGCTTTCGCGCTATCTCTCCCCATCCTCAGCATCGCCCCTGAAGGCCCCGAAGCTTCCCACCAGGCCCGTTAGGCTTACATCAAGTCTGGTTGGGAAAGCTTATACGGCGGTAGTCATGGCGGTGTTACAAGCAAACCAGGCTGACCTGCTCAGGGGTGGGGCTGCTGAGCGGGAGCAGCCCAAGCCATCAAGCTCCTCATATCGCCAGTCTCAAAAACAGAGCGTTGCAACCCACACCCCTCCACAGAAAGTTTGGGGGTCGGATCGATGCTTGGGCACGGGAGAGCTCGCCCCCTCAAGTGAGGGTGCTACAGCAGTCAGGTCGGTTGTTCCCTCAGTGCCCTCATGGAGTTTCATTGATACCCCTGCCACCTCGGTTCTTCAGGGCTCAGTGAGCTCCGACGAGCTAAATTCCCAGCTGCCGCCCGGCAACGGTACGTCACGGGAGAGCTCGCCCCCTCAAGTGGGGGTTCTACAGCAGTCAGGTCGGTCGTTTCCTGCCGGTCATCCGCTTCAGGGCACCGAACTGGCTCCTCTAATAATACCAGAGGCCAGCCTCGAGAGGCTGGTTCCCTTAGTAGATTTTCTGGTAGCGTGGAACCTTCTACCAAATATCTCAAAATGGGTCCCTGCGATTGTAGCGAAGGTTACAGAATCCAGTTCGGTTCCCGTCCGCCTCGTTTCAACGGGGTCATCCCCAAACTAGTGGGCCCCGAGCAGGCTCTGGAAATGGAACAAGAAGTAGATACTCTCTTGAGGAAGGGGGCATAGAACGTGTTCCTCCTCTCTCTCGTCCGCGGCCGGGTTCTACAGCTGTTACTTCCTCGTTCCGAAGAAGGATGGGGGGGGTTTGCTTCTGATCTTAGATCTCCGTCTTCTGAAACGCGCTATCAAACGGCTTCAGTTCAAGATGCTCACTATCAAGCAGATAGTATCTCAGATCCAGTCCGAGGACTGGTTTGTTACGATAGATCTCAGAGACTCTTATTTCCATGTTTCCATCCTCCCTCAACATTGGAAGTTCCTGAGGTTTGCTTTCGGGAGCAAAGCGTACCAGTATCGGGTTCTTCCGTTCAGCTGGCACTCTCACCCTGCACTTTTACCAAGTGTGTGGATGCTGCTCTGGCTCCACTGCGACTCCATGGCATCCGCATACTCCATTATATAGACGATTGGTAAATACTAGCTCAATCTGAGCCGATGGCGGCTCGGCATCGAGATGTCATCCTCGCCCATATGAAAGAGCTGGGATTATGGCTGAACGGCAAGAAAAGTGTGCTTTCTCCACTACAGAGAACAACTTATTTAGGCGTGGTGTGGGACTCAACCTCGATGCAGGCACGTATGTCTCCTGCTTGGATCGAGTCAATCCTCACTGCAGTCAAGAGTGTGAGAGAAGGCCAGTCACTCACTGTCCAACAGTATCAAGGCTGTTGGGCCTTATGGCAGCGGCGTCCAACGTGATACCCTTTGGCCTGCTGTATATGAGACCCTTGCAGTGGTGGCTCAGAACCAAAGGATTTTCCCCAAGGGGGAATCCGCTTTGTATGATCAAGGTCACGCGGTGATGCTTACGTGCCTTAGATATGTGGAAGAAACGTTGGTTCCTGGTTTAAGGCCCGATGTTAGGGGCTCCTTGTCGTCTCGTAACGCTAACGACGGATGCCTCTCTCACAGGCAGGGTATCGGTCATGAGTGCCCGCTCTGCCCAGGGTCTGTGGGAAGGCCATCATCTCTTTTGGCACCTCAACTGCCGGTAAATGCTGGCCCTGTTTCGAGCTCTGACACACTTCCTTCCAGATCTAAGGGGGCATCATGTGCTTGTCCGTACAGACAACACATCGGTGGTCTCCTATATCAATCGGCAGGGGGGGTCTGCGTTTGCGCCCCTTGTACAGTCTGGCGCGTCAGATCCTTCTGTGGGCTCTGGGGAAGCTCTTCTCTCTAAGAGCAGTTTATATCCCTGATTATATAAATCAGGGGGCAGATATCTTGTCGAGACAGGGGCTGAGGCCCGGGGATGGAGGCTCCACCCCGAGGTGGTGAGCTCATTTGGAGGGAATTTGGCCAGGCAGAAGTCAAGTCACGTCACCTTTATTTATATAGCGCTTTAACAATACAGATTGTGACAAAGCCACTGAACAGCATTAATTAGGAAAATAGTGTCAATAATGCAAATGACAATAGTAAACACTAATTTTTCAGTTAAGGACAGTTCATCATTGAATTCAGGTGATGTCAACATCCAGCTCAGTTCAAATAATATCTTTGCAATCATGTCAACGATATCGCTGGAAATGAAGTGTCCCCAAATAAGCAAGTCAGAGGCGACAGCGGCAAGGAACCAAAACTCCATCGGTGACAGAATGGAGAAAAACTTGGGAGAAACCAGGCTCAGTCGGGTGGTCAGTTCTCCTCTGACCAGACGAACCATCAGTACGGAAAAATCAATTTAAGACGGAATAAAACAGACGATGAATAATATTAACAGCAATTATTATATGATGCAATCAAACTTATAGCAAAGTTTGGTAGTTCTGTATGTTTTTTCAGGGTTGGCATCATCTGAGGTCCTCTGAGGGGTTGGCATCATCTCTTCTCAGGTGTTCTGGATCCAGACTGACGCTTGTGTAAATCCTAGTTACTCCCGTGGCAAAAGACGAGAACCAAAGACAACAAATTAGCTAGCTCGCTGTTCAACCAAGCAAAATGATTTTTTTAACACCCAAACTACCGAATAATATGTGGCATTTTTTAGATATAACTGCAGTAAAAGATTATAACTGCAGTAAAAGATTATGAGATTCATTATTTGAATGCTTGGCCAAAGAGGTGTCGTTAATCTAGATTTAAACAGAGAGAGTGTGTCTGAACCCCGAACGTTATCAGGAAGGCTATTCCAGAGTTTGGGAGCCAAATGCGAAAAAGCTCTACCTCCTTTAGTGGACTTTGCTATCCTAGGTACTACCAAAGTCCAGATTTTGCGACCTTAGGGAGCGTGATGGATCTGGATCTGGATCTGGATGGAGAAGTGGATCTATTTGCGTCGCAGGAAACAACACACTGCCCGCTCTGGTTCACCCTCACGCATCCAGCTCCACTGGGGACTTGAGCCATGGTGCGACGTGGCCGAGGCTTCGTTGTACGCTTTCCCCCAATCGCTCTGCCTCCCGGATTTTCTGGAGAGGTACGCTGGATGGGGTCCGTCTGTTACTAGTGCCCCGTTCTGGCCACCTGAGTATGGTTCTCGGCCTTGGTGTCCCTCCTCGACGTCTCTCCGCTGGAACAGTACGCCTTGAAGTGGAAACTTTTCGCTTCATGGTTCGGACAGCGACTGCAGGACCCAGTCAACTGCCCAATTTGTACAGTTCTGGAGTTTCAGGAGCGATTCTCCGCAGGGTTATCGCCCTCCACTCTGAAGGTATACGTGGCGGCCTTAGCTGCTTACCACGCCCTTCTGGGCGGTCAATCATTGGGAAGACACCCACTTGTCACTGGTTTCCTCCGTGGCACCCTGAGGCTGAGGCCGGTATAGCGCACTAAGGTGCCCTCATGGGACTTGGCTGTGGTTCTGGAGGGCTTATGCAGTGTCCCCTTTGAACCCATAGAAGAAGTTCAAGTCAAGTTTCTCACGCTCAAGACTATTTTTCTCCTTGCTATTTCCTCACTTAAAAGGATAGGGGATTTGCAGGCACTTTCTGTTTCGTGTCTGGAATTTGCTCCAGGCATGGTTAGGGCATTCTTTAACTCCTCTGGGGTCTGAGGGTGTTTTGGGCCCTGGAGAAGTTTTGACATGTCCTGACATTTGTGCTTTTTTCAGTTGCTAATAAACATTTTAATGACTAAGTTTAGTAGCACCATAATCAGCACAAACTAGGCTACAATAATATGCGAGCAGCGTGTATGTACGTGATTGTGTTTTTGAGAAAACAATGTTTATGCGTGGTTAGTGAAAACTAAATTTTTTAAGTCACTGAAATAAGGCCATAATACACACAGAATATTTGTTCACAAGATTTTTGAGAACTGGATCTTGAAGTCTAGAGTTTTTGCATCAGAATGATGTGAAAATCATCTTGTTTACTCACTCACAGAAAACAATATATTGATTTAAATTTAAGACACTTTTTGTGTAGAAAAGGAATATGCGAGGGGGCGTGAATGGTCATGTATAATGAGTGATTCACCCTGAGACGACAAAGGCCTGCATAATGAGCTGCATAATGAGCTGTCAGGTGAGTGACTGAGAGGGAATTGCTACAAGAAATAATGAGGAAAACGAAATGTATCTATTTTTTTTGTTTGTAGTTTATTTAGAATATATATAACTATCACATCATTTTGGGAGTGTGTGCATCACATGGTCTTAGCTGTGGTCCAGGCTCTTGTGCGGGGCAGGAATCTCAGAGCCTGTGGAACATGTCAACGTCAGTCTCTGGTTTCCATGACCAAGTGGGCTGCTTATTTGCTTTGGCTCTCTTTGCAACAGGTTCTTTTGCACTGTTATTCTCACATCTGAAATAAAAAAGCAAGCATGCTGTTTACACAAACTACATTATTAACATTATTATGATGTTCACTGATACTAGTACTAATTTATCTAAACAAAGAACACAATTACCACATAGCAAACATATTTTACCACGAAGTAACTAAATCAAATGAAAGTAACATCTGTAAAATAGTGAATGCACACTTACTCTAAAATTCTGAATGGAGTTGAAAACTGAACGAGTGCCCCCTTCCTTTGAGAGATGCAGGTGAAGGCAAGAGTGGTGTATTCCCCACAGTACCTTAGTATAGTATGCATACTTCATGAGAAACAATGCCAATTCTTACATTTTAACACTATCAACCACAAATAATATTACCACATATTCTGGGAATAATACAATTACTATACTGTGCACTTACTCAGTAGGATTTTCCAGCGAACTCAAAACTGAACGACATGCGTGTGCCTTTCTTGTGCAAGATGCCGGTGATGCAGCCACAGTCCTAAACGAAAATTAAAACAGTTTCAAACATTTCAGCGTCATTACTCCATAAGACACGGGTATAACACATTCAAAATATTTACACCAGAGCAGATATTCATGAACAGAAGCTTAGTTACATTCATAAACACAAGCATGCTTTGTATGTAGGCCTATACTATCCAAAAACTATAATTATAAACATATATAGCTACAGTATATTCGTGAACAGAGAATATCCTATCACAGGTTTTGACTAATAATTCTTACTGACATTAGGCTAGTAATATTATAGCTCATTTTACTTTTATATCGTATTTCTGTCTGTTATAGAACATAAAAAAACATCCTGGCATCGTGACATTTAGATGCTGTGAATGAAACTTCATAATGTTTCACTTGATTATACATTTAGTCAGGAATTATAGTTTGGAGAAAGTCTGACTAGTAAAATGTGTACAAGTTATGTGAAAACTAATACAAGTAGGTTAATAAAAAAGACTTACTCATGTTTTTTTCCTGAGGTAATCCAAAGCTTCTTGAGGTGAATTCTGTTTTATTCCTCTCAGCGCGACGTGAACAGTAAAGCTTGAGGTCTTTGATGTGGGCGTTTACACGCCGCGCGCTTCACGTGGATGATTATAATATCAATAGCGCTCAGCGCGTGGGCGTGGTCGCATTAGAGATAATGAAGGGAGACGTGAAAAACTGGACATCGCGTTGGTTTCATATGGATTACTTTATCACAGAATATTTGCTTTCGATAAGACTTGCTTAGTTTAAAAGTAGACATGTCAAGCTTTCTATAGATATATCTCTCATGTCTCTTTGTTGAGTATTTGCTGAGTTTTAATTACGCGTTTCTAAATAAAGATCACGCATACCAAGGCGGCAGACAGCACACCCTGTGTGTTTTCTTTATTTTATAAATGCACAAAGTTTTTTTGTTATTATGTGTGTTTACAAATAAAAGTAGACCCTTTACAGGTTCGATTGATGTATTGCTCTTATCTGTAAGATCAAAACTGAAGTGTAATTTAAGTTATGTCGGTGTGATCATGAGAGATGCCTCAAAACGCGTATCGCGTTAAGTCGACCTCAGCTGGTTTAACCGAGTCCTTTATGTCCCTAAGGTGCCCACTTCTTCACAGGGGCCCATAGTACTTCAGGCATTCTGTCCTCCTCTGTTCCAGGAAGTAGGCCAAGAAAGTCTTAATCTGCTCTGTCCAGTTCAAGCATTGGATGCTTACGCACACAGAGCTGCCCGTGGCGTAGGGCAGATCAGTTTTTTGTTTGTTTTTCGCCAAAGAAGGGATTTCCGGCGACCAAGCAGACTATGAGTAGGTGGGTGGTCGGGGCCATCTCACTAGCTTACGAGTCCTTTGGCCTCCCGTCTCCTATGGGGGTCATAGCGCACTCGACCAGGAGTATGGCGGCTTCCAAGGCTTTTCAACATTTTTTTTTTTGTTTTTTTTTTTTTTTTTTTTTTTTTTTTTTTTTTTTGGGGTTTTTCTTGGTGTGGCCCTGCGGACCATTGTGCGCCTGCAGGCTTGTCCTCTCCACACACTTTTGTCCGCTTTTACAACCTTGACCTGGCATCTACCCCAGGTTCCCAATTTCTCTCTTCGTGATGTGCTCGCAAGATACACACACAGGCAGGGACTTGGTAGTATGGCGCAGTGGGTATTCTCGTTCCCAAAGCGACTTGACTCGGCTCGAGTTCCTGAAGGGGAACGTCTCTAGGTTACGTATGTAACCATGGTTCCCCGAGGGAACGAGACACTGCGTCTCTTTGCCATACTCCCTGCATCCCTGCAGGCACTACTTCATCGAAGCTGGTTTGCGCTCTGCTGGATGCGCTTTTATGCTTTCTGGTGCTTACGTCACCCTGCTTGTGATGTCTTGCTGCTCCATTGGACTGATTTTATACGTGCTTCAGAACGCGGTCACGCAAGGGTGTTCCCAAAGCGACTCAATGCAGCGTCTCGTTCCCTCGGGGAACCATGGTTACATACGTAACCTAGAGACGTTCTTCAGTAGAACACATATGATCATTTTTAAGTCCATCCGTTGCAGTCTATCAGTCATATAATGCATGGCAATGGTAACAAAATCTATGAGAGTTAAAAAAACATGCACATACAAATCCAAATTAAACCCTGCAGCTCGTGACGTTACATTGATGTCCTAAGACACGAAACGTTCGGTTTGTGCCAGAAACCGAACAGTAATTATATAATTTTTTACCTCTAATACACCACTATGTCCAACTGCTTGAGTCCGCACACGGCTTCCGGTGCGTGAGATGTGTACGTGCTCTGGCGTAGTACTTACTTGCGCTTATCCGGATTGTTCAAACCGACTTAAAACTAAAAGATTACGTTCTCTCGCGTGAACTCATTTGGGAGTGGTGACTTTCCACGTATTCCCAACTTCTGAGCCTGCTCGCCTGAAGTTATGGTTGATTGCTCTTTGGCTGGATATCAACACACCCATTACGTAAACTACGCCAGAGCGCGTACAAACCTCACGCACCGGATGCCGTGCACGCACACAAAGACAGCTGGACATAGTGGTGAATTAGAGGTAAAAAATTATATAAATACTGTTCGGTTTCTGGCACAAACCGATCGTTTAGTGTCTTAGGACATCAGTGTGTCGTCATGAGCCGCAGGGTTTAATTTTGATTTGTCTGTGCATGTTTTTTTTTATTTTCATAGATTTTGTTACCATTGCCATGCTTATACGACTGATAGACTGCAACGGTTGGACTTAAAATCATCATATGTGTTCTACTGAAGAAACGGTCACCTACATTTTGGATGCCCTGGGGGTAAGCAGATAACCATAAAATTTTCAAATTAAGGATATATAGGTAATTCAATTTAGTGATAGCAAATAACTATGTAATGTGCACAATTGCTTTGTTTTACACAATATTTAATAAAAACTCAAAGACTACATTTGGAAACAGAAAATGTACACAATCCATAGACAGAGCTGTAGATTTTTGGGACTGGTGGAACTAAATATTAATATTTTATGTTTAATATAATATTACTTTTACCATAAATATTATATATTGTACTGAAAATGGTTCTGGTCACTGTATAATTACTAGATGTAGATGCACAGTTAAATGAGCTGTTGTTTAATAATTCCTCACTTTCTGAGGTAAGAAGTAGTAGGAAAGCTTGACAGCATTAGCAACAGTAACTAAGGGACGGTGCTATGTTTAACATAAAGTGATTGAAATAGCCATTCTTTATTGTGTGTGTTTGTTTTCAGCTGTTGTTCTGTCTCAGAGGGCTTCAGGAATCCGTGTTGTTTGAATTCAGCCAGTGATTAGATGATTATGTGTGTTTAATGGTTGTTTTTCCTCCTCTATGTGCTTTTCAGCAGCTGACTCCAGCCACAAAGTCAGTATCATATTGATGCTCCTTTCATTCTCTCTGTGTGTGTGTGTGCTGTAATTATCACCGTGATTTGTAGTGAAAGCATTGTTTTCCAGAATTCCCTCATCTAACCTCATCTTTGAGAGTGCTTTGCTTTTCTTCATGAATAAAACACTGCGAAGAAGCACTAAGTATTAAACTTTAATGTAGTGTAATTTACATTGTACTCGAGATACTTTCAAGAATACCACTCAAAATAAAATATTTTATACCCATTGTACTTATATAAAACATAAAATGCCCATGGTACTTTTCTTGTAATTTTCCCCCTTCAAAAGGACTTTGATTGGTATCATAGTACAGTTATGGTATCAGATGGTGATATCATGGTATTTTAATATGAATAATGTACTGAAGGATCCATGTTCATGGAGCCTGCTAGGATTTACATGCTTTTCCACTATGGTGCATGTAAAAAAAAAAAAAAATTTTTATTAGTGTAGTAGTGCTGATTATGTAACAGTAATGACTTTTAAAGTAGAGCCCACTCAAGTAAAGCAAAGCAAAGCTGGGTTTGTGGTTCATTGTTTATTCTGTTGGTATTGCATGAGTGTGTTGACGCGAGTTTGACGATATGCATGTTATGTTCCATCTGTGAGGTGTTGTGTCGCAGTGCTCAGTTAGTCAGCGGTTTTTAACTGCAGTTTGTCAAACACACAGAGTGAGCAAACAAGCCCTGCCAACACTCTTTCGTCACACGGTTCATCCGCACTCAGCCAGACAGTGCTGATTTATTACAGCTTATGAATGTTGTACGTGTCAGTACAGACGGGCTTCGGTACGATCAGTATGTTCCAGACGTGAAAGTTTTTTGAGAGATTGGATTGATGATTTCAGATGTCCAGATGAGTTTCTTCTCAAACCGTGTGTGACTTGTGTTTTATTCCATGTGCGGCAGTGTCATCTTCTGTGCCCTTTTGCATAAACTGCTTAGACTAATCTTAAAAGTTAGACATCTATTATTTTTTTTCATAACTTTTTAAAGTCAATTACATAACTTAGATTGGTCTAATTTGAATCTGAAAAGTAAGACTGATACCCACTTGGTTAACTGCTAGTTAGTCAAACTAGTTCTTAAGACACTTAAGGCAGGCGTACACGGTGCGATTCTGAAGGTCGAAATGTTGTGAGCTCTGGCACATGTCATGATTGAGTTTATCCGAAAATCATATGGAGGCAGTCACACACGATACGAATTTACTACGATTTGACAGACTCTGACCTTACGTTAAGTTTCGCGCATAAAAATATAGATTCTGAGGATGAAATAGTTTGTGACGTCCAAAAAAACCAAGACAAAGGACATGGCAAAGAGAATGGCTGAAAAGCATGGACTTTCTGTTCTTCATAAAGAACTCGAGGGAGTAGGCCATTTCTGAATTTCTGCTCGTTTTTCCCAGAAATACAACAGGCATATTCATTCATAAAGCTGAATGGCACATTCAGAATAACAAATAAAAAATAAAACTGTATAATTAAACAAAAATTATTATGGACTATATGGTTTTTGTCATCTTCTGATTGGAACTTCAGATGGATCGCCAAATCGTCAACCGCACATACGACACGAATTTAAACAGACAGCATCCGATTTTTTTGACATGTTTGAAAATTATCGGGAGGACGGGAGGTCCTCGTAACGTTCTCGGATCGTCCCGTAATTCTTCTCACACGGTACGAGCCGCGACCATGCGAGCATCTGCGATTTTCTCCTGAGATAAAAAAAATCGCCTGCGAGCTCGTATGACAGCAAAAATCGCACCGTGTATGCCCGCCTTTAATGCAGAGTTCACACTGCACGATATTAGACCGATTTTTCACTCGCCGACAATCGCCCGACAATTGCGAAATCGCAGACAAATGCCCTACATCAGAGGCAAATCGGTGCTCGTTCACACAAGCGACAATCACGCAGTGTGAATGATCAAAGACTCTATCTGAGGGAATCTCCCGCCGACACGTCACCAACGCCCATCAAATATTTGGCATGCTAAATATTTTGAGCTGTCGGCGATTCACAATCAGGCTGTGTGCAATGATTTCTGACTGAAAACTACATCGACCTACAGCCAATGAAAGACCAAGATACAGGGCAGAGGGAAATTCGGGGAGGAGTTATAGACCAGAATATCAGTATTTTAACAGATATATGAACAATTATATCTACGGAAACAAGCACAACTTTGCTGTGACCGCCACAACATGCAGGCATAACAGTTACTGCAAAATTATTACCTCCACTCTCTTTTGCAGAACACCAATCCCTGTTCCCTCCTCTCCCTCCTGCATAATCGTTTTTGTTCTTTTTCCTCCTTGTAGCTGAATCAGCTCACAGACAATTTTGCGGGGTATATATATTTTATTTTTTTAACAATTACAGTCTCGCTTGAGAACTTCGGTCTGACGCACGCGGGTTCTCGAGTTATTTCCTTATCACTTCTCGCTGTGTTTTGTTGTGAAACGTAGTTTGCGGACCAGACAGAGCTGTCGGCGATTCTTCCTATTTTGAAGTCATGCAGTGTGAAACCCCCTGTCGGCGATCCATCGTGCAATGTGAATACAGCAGCAACTGAATGCTACCCCAGCTAGTCACGCAGTGTGACAACAACGGCGATCTGACGAGTTTGAAATCGTGCAGTGTGAACTCGGCATAAGTTTCGTGTGGGACTATGTTTAGCACCTGGTCTCTGTGGTTCTAATGTGAATTTCTTTACGACAAATTAGTTCATTCCTTGAGGATTTTTAATACTCAAAAGCTTATGTTTCTGTTTAATATTATCTGTTTACCCGAAATACTGAGTCGGGCAATGCAAAAAGACGGCATTTGAGGTGTTTCTTTTCTCAGTCGATTTCTTAGACTCGCGTCTTCCGTGTTGCCAAGTCACGTTTTCCCGGCTGAATTTGGCTACTTCTCCCACGGTGTCGCGGGTTGAAGAAGCGACTCCATAACTGATATTTTCCACTGGAATGCGAATTGTTAGGCAGGGGAACCTGGCAAAAAACGTATACCCCCCAACCGATTTTAACTGGGGACCCCCTCGAAACGCGATTGGGCTAGTTTTGAGTAGCGATTGGGCGGGTTTTCTTGTGAAAACCAGGCAACCCTGGAGTCTTCACTACCATAGGCTACGCAACAGTCAAATAGTGAACTTATGAACCTCTTGGAATCTATCTTCTTGGAATGTTTTTACTTTTTTCATAAGGAGATTTTCCTGAATATGGTCCCAGAACCTTAAAAGAAGCTTCTAGTGCTTTTTGAATTTGAGTTACCTTGCAAAGTTTGGCCATGGTAATCAAACTGTCACAATAACATAGTTACACTATAGTAAAACTGCGCAAACACTGCTATAATATTAAAAATGACAGACAGATTGTGAAGGTTAAGGTTTATTAAGATGTCACAGTATTAACAATAACTGTTATATCTAACTTTAGTATTTTGGAAGAAACTATGTTTACAATGGTACATTTTTGTCAGGGAATATTTGAATTCAATGCCTCCAAAAGCCTTTCCGTTATGTAATGACAGTTTTTTTTTTTTTTTTTGCTAGTGGTCCTCCAGCTGTTTTCTGATTGAGTACATTGTAATGTGTTTTGCCATCATTAAACCCTTCTAAGAGAATGATGATTTGAAAGGTGTTGTATCTTTCTTGAGTGTCCTTTTGTTATTCCGTCCTTCAGAAACCTGCAATGACCAGGTAATAAGGCATACCCCAGCGCAGGGGTGGGACGCTTGTTTCCAAATGCTGATTGCTTAAATTGTGCATTTGATATCCAGTATGATTACATGTAGAAGAGGCAGACAGTATCTCTCTTTGTGTGTGTGTGTGTGTGTGTGTGTGTGTAGGGATTCCTCGTAAACCTATCACAGAGCCCGACATTGATTTTTACCACGTCCCGACTCACGGTGATGCCAGCAGGAAACGCATCATGGAGGACACAGAGGACTGGTGCCCGCGGACAGGAACTTCACAATCCCGCTCCTTCCGTATCCTGGCTCAAATCACTGGCACTGAATCTGAATTCGGTGAGAGTTTTTATTTGATTTGATTGTTTTAATTTTATTATTGCTTTTTAAATATGAATTTATTGTTTTATATGTTTTGATTAGGGGAAAATGATTAATTCTCTGTTATTTATTTGGAACATCTGATTTATGTAGTAAAAAAAATGCTATTCTAGGTTCACATAATGTAATTATTTTAGATGAATATGCATACTGAGAATTTGGTAATTTTTGATTAAATTCAATTGTATGAAAGAGCACTTTTATGTTTTATATGGTTAGAAAAAATATGACCTCAAAGTTTAAATGCTCCTGAAAATCAACTCCTGGTGGAAGTAAAAAAAAAATGTATTAATTAAAAATTTTATATAACATTTTTTATTTAAAATACCTTTTTTTATGCATTTTTTAAATACTGGGCCTTATTCATAAAACACAAGCAGAATGCATTTCTGTGTAAATCAGTCATAAAATCATTCTTACATAAATCGTTTAATTCAAGGCAACTCAATTCAATTGATTAACAATGGTTTTATAAACCATTTACACAGACATTCATTCTTCTCATGTTTCATGAATGAGACCCATTGTGTGGAAAACCTTCAATACTGAATTTGAGATTAAGATTCAAATTGACGTTTTAAACAGAGAGAGTTGAGAGAGAAACAGATGGGATAAACAAGAGAATGAGCATGTCTTTCATTACATCTCTATCACATGAAAGCGTGTCGTATTAAATGTGTTCTGTATCATGTTTATGTCTTTCAGATCACTCACAGGAGTCAGAATCAGCAAAGAATAAAACAAAGTAAGTTCCTCTGCTTGCCAGCTGCTTTGGAGTGTGTGTGTGTGTGTGTGTGTGTGGTATTGTGGTGTGTGTGTGTGTGTGTGTGTGTGTGTGTTTATTTTAGAATCTCTGTGTGTTTTTGGTTTTTGTGATGATGATTTGTTCAGGTTTTCTCTGAAGGGTGTTCTGTTATTTACCTCTGTTATTTTGGCATCCTGTGGCCTGTTGTTTTGTGGGGTTTCTGTTAAAGCTCTGGCTCTAGTTAACCAGCATGTGCAGATCACTGACGCTTTCCACCACTAGGACACAAAATTGTATTTTTCTTTATTTCTTAACAAAAGGTCAGTGAAAGGAAGTGCTTAAAGGGATAGTCAACATTTACGCACCCTCAAGTTGTTCCAAACCTGTTTAATTTACTGTTGAACACAAAAGGAGATATTTTGAAGAATGTTGGTAACCAAATAGTTGACGGTAGCCATTGACTTATAACCATCACTTAAGCATGACATTTGAAATAAGTTAAAACAATTTTTTTTTAATGGAGCAGTTTATTTAACCTTTAGACAAAGTATAAAAAAAATGCATAAGAGTTTTTGGTATCACTTTACTTAAATCATTTATATATAATGCATTATAAAAGCAGTTTTAATGCATTTGTTATGCCTTGTAACACACCTTATAATGCATTTTATGATCTCGTTAATAATTGTAAGCAGTTATATAATACTTATCTATTCATTGTTACACCTTTAGAAAGTATAATCCATTGAATCACATGACAAACAAACCTTAGAACATTAATGCATTTTAACTTTGATTGCAGTTATTTATGAAAAAATATAATACATTATAGTATTTACTAGGCTTTAAGTAAAGGTTTACTAGTTTTTTTTGTTTGCTGTATCATATTAAATCAGCCAGTTTATGGCTTTATAGTATGCTTAGTCTAATATGGAGCTCATACTCGAGAAGTGAAAAATTACCTTTATTTTTTTTTTTATCATAGGCCCATCCTGAGGTATTCTGGTAATCTTGCCTGTTTTTGGTTTGCCGTTGAAGTTGTTCCGTGTTATAACTTTTCTTGTTTGTGCGGGTGAATTCCATCCTTTGTGAGGGTTCGTGGCTTCGCTTTCCAAAGAAGGCATTATTGTTATTATTATTAATTATTATTATAATACAGTGTGTGCTGTGTGTAT
>JADLZN010009881.1:0-32946 GCA_018155175.1 Sinocyclocheilus anophthalmus
GTGCGTAATGAAAATGATGAATGTTCCTCGATGCGCAGAATTTAGAAATGGAGGAAATACTGGAGCCTCTTCAGAGTCCATATTGCTGCTGTAGGACCTTTTGAACTTGTTTGTATGTGTATCCCAGCTCCTCTACTAACCTGCGGATTACACTTTTTTGCACACTCCACTCACACATCTTCCAGACAATCTGTGTTGTTAACGTGCAGTCACACAGTTAATGGAGGTCTGATGATAAATTATTGCATGGTCAGACGTACCAATGCATAGGCATAGGGCCTATACAGAGCTCTGGGTAATTAGGGGGAGTGCGGGGCACAAAGTAACGTGGGGTAAGTTGTAACACACGTGGTTTAAATATTTCCACACATGCTAGCATAACCAAATTTACAGCATTTACTAGTTACCGTATCAACATTATATAGAGAAAAAAGTGCGCCAAAATTAAAAAGTCTTTTGAAGATATCGCTGAACCTTTATTTTACCATAGTAAAATTATATTACTGGTTTAAGTAAATTTTTCATCTCAGTTTTATTACTCATTTAAAATTAGACAAATCTGCTATTATTTTAATCTCCAATCTGTTATTTATCAGTTTAGATCATTTTTTAATGCTTCGCTAACTATCAGAAGACAGTAACCGGTTTTAAATTCCAGTTGCGCAGATGGGGTATGTTGTAACACTGCGTTACAATGTGCTCTGCCGTGCTATTCTTTGACATTAGCGATGTAATTCAGACTATTTACTTAAATACATTTTAATGATAAACGACGAGAAACAGAATTAATACTGATAGTCAATGTTTAATGTTAAGAGTTTTATATTCAAGACATGTAAAGCATTATTTGCTCGTTCATGGGCCGTCCAGCATGGTTGCAATGTGTTCATTGTCACCCAATCAGATTATTTTTAATTCTTAAAAAATGCCATCCCCTGGCCCGGATGGGTTCCCTGTTGAATTTTTTAAGAGGTTTTCCCAAACACTTAAAACGCCGCTCCTAAACATGTTATTGGACTCCCTTAATAATGGCTGTCTGCCTCCAACCCTCCGTCAGTCTTGTATTTCTTTGATTTTGAAAAAAGACAAAGACCCACACGAATGTGGTTCGTACAGGCCAATCAGTCTTTTGAATGTAGATGTAAAGATACTGGCTAAAATGCTTGGAAAGCGTCTTGAATCAGTTCTACCGACAATCATACATGGAGACCAAACTGGTTTTATTAAAAACAGATTACTGTTTCATAATATTGGAAGAGCATTTAATATAATTTATTCCTCTAATTCTCACCCATCAGCGGCTCTTCTTCTGCTTGACGCAGAGAAAGCCTTTGATCGGGTGGAATGGGACTACCTTTTCTATGTGCTACAGAAATTCGGTTTTGGCAATACGTTCATATCCTGCATAAAACTTTTGTATTCCTCCCCAGTATGCTCCGTTCGGGCCAATGGAGTGTCCTCCTCTATTTTCCCGTTAAAACGTGGCACTAGACAGGGTTGCCCACTTTCACCTTTGCTTTTTGCACTGGTAATTGAACCACTGGCAATTGTCATTCGTAGTGAGCAGGCTATACAGGGAATTAGGAGAGCTGATGCTGTTCATAAAATCTCATTATACGCCGATGATGTGTTGCTCTATATCTCTGATCTGGTTGTTTCTTTGCCCGAAGCTCTGAGAATTATAAACTCTTTTAGCCTCTTCTCCGGCTGTAAATTGAATATAAATAAAAGTGAGTTGTATCCAATACATTTTCCAATTTCTGATTTACCAATGAGTACTTCAATGTTTAAAGTTGCTTCCCATAGTTTTAAATATTTAGGAGTAACAATTACACGTAAGTGTTTAGATCTATTCAAGGCTAATTTTACCACGCTCCTCCAATGAGTCCAGAAGGATTTTACTCGCTGGTTGGCTCTTCCCCTTTCATTGGCTGGACGTGTGAATTCAGTGAAGATGAACGTTTTACCTAGATTTCTATATTTATTTCAATGTGTCCCAATCTTTATACCCAAATCTTTCGTTAAGACTCTAAATCAACACATCTCATCTTTTATTTGGAATAAAGGACCAGCCAGAATCCGTAGAGAAATACTTAAAAAAACAAAGCTTGAGGGCGGGCTTGCCCTTCCTAATTTCTTATTTTACTACTGGGCAGCAAATATACATTCTACATTATTCTGGTTTCAAAGTCATTTTGGGCTCAGTGATTGGGTCCCGTCTTGGGTCAGTATTGAAGAGGGTTTCTGTTCCCCTGCCTCACCTGCTGCACTATTGTGTGGCCCTCTTACTGCCATCTCGCGTTGTCCTTATGGTAATTCCATTGTCCGGCAATCATTACGAATTTGGTCCCAATTCCGAACCCATTTTGGCCTTCAGCACTTACCAGTGGTTTCACCTATAAATATGTTTTCATGATTCTCCTGTATCCTGTTGTTATTGTAAAAGTTAAATAAACAGATTTAATAAAAAAAAACTATTTTAAATTTTGACAATAATTTTTATTTTATGGCAAAAATCTTTTTTTTCTTGTATATTTTTTTTCATGTGATCATCCCCATCTGGGGGGTATGTTGTCACATTTCACTTCCATTTTTGGAGGGTAAATAAAGAAAGCATATACACTGTAATGAAACAAAGCGACATATTTGTACTAGACAAGTGTGAAATTACTGTTGATAAAAAAATTATACTCTGAACCCCATGTGGATTTTCATAATTTGAGAAAGTCAAAAAGTGTTACTTTGTGCCCCGTTCTCCCCCTACATCCACATCCCCACCCCCCGCTCCACCACTGGTATGGTCCAACCGGGAGCGCAAAACAGAGAAGTGGAAAATCAGAATAATGAGTAATTTTTTTATGTTAGTTCAAAAATCAGATTAGGGCGCAACAACCCAAACTCGTAAAATGTAAATGAGAGAAAATTATCCGTTTGTAAATTGCTCCAAAAAAATTTAAAATGAATGTTTGAAGCTAACTTTTCATTTGGTTCATTTTGATGGAGTGAATTGAACAAAGAACTGCAAAGGATTACATGGACCGCTTAAGCTGCAAACTTGGCAAAACACAAAATTCATGTCACTGCCAAAACTTTTGGCCACAACTGTATATCTAAATGATCAATGTTGAACGTTATTGTCTTTTCAGACGCAGACGCTACCGCATTCGTGCTAGCAGCACAGGTGACACGGACCTCTTGGACAACCTCTCTCAGCTCATGCAGGAGCGAGGTGCACTGGCTGTCAGCACCTCACGTTACCAACGCACCACCACCTCCTCTCTGCAGCGCTCGTTGAGCTCCTCACCTTCTCGTTTTGAGGGGGGTCACAGCCAGTCACCAAGTAGCTGCTCTGCCTCCCCGCCTCCTCGAATCAGTGACTTGACAGTAAATCACGGGTCAGGGTTCTGCCCCAGAGTCAGAGCAGGAAGTCCTGAGAGCAAAACCACCACCAAAATGAGCAAATAAAGAGAAAGCATGTAACTGTTGGTGTGAGCTGTCAGTAATTTGACCGGTTTCAAAAGTAGCTTTTACCGTTTGATGAACTGTAGCGTTTTTACAAGTGGTGTTTTGATAAGTAGAGCGATAAAGGACCAGGTGTTTGCCGGTTGGTTGTGATTACTTGAAAGCATCATGTTTTGGACATGGTTTGGACATTAGAAAAACATGAAATATTAACATGCTAAATGTTCCAGTGACGCTGTGTAACTTTCTTCTAAACAAATTGCCCATTGCATATCATTGTAAACATTTTTTTTAACACTATATAATTTGTGCCATATATTCTTTTTTTGTATTGTTTTTGCTATGTAAATTTGCTATGTTTATTTTCTCATGTTTTTTTGCACTTACATACCTTAACACATGTCTGATTTTGAACATTTACTATCAGTGAGAATGTGAAAACAATGGAGCTGCACTTAGTAACTCGTATTCTGTCAAACAGATGCATGTTTTGTAAGCACTCCAGATACTCTAGCCTTACATTTTCTGTCATTTTTCTGTTTTTAAATCATTGGTCAAAGCGTTTAATCTTAAAATGCTCATTTCAACAGATAGCTATCTATACCGTGTAATATCCTTCATGTATAGGTACATCTGGTGCAAGCAAGCATGTGTATATATGTATTTCAGGGAATGTATGTACTGTAAACTGTATCATCTATAGAATGTATTTATTTATTTTTTGGATGTGGTTACGTACCTGAGGTTGTAGCATTACTACTAGCTACTGAGTGAATTTGCCATCACATTAAGGGTCAGCAACCTTGCAGTTGCCAAGTATAATCTCTTCCATGTCTGCAATATCATACTAAAAATCCTTGTAAATAGTCATAACGTCAGTAAGGAACTTACCGATATATTGCAGTGAAACACTATGGACCCTCAAAGGAACTCTTGATTCAAACACTATAGTCCCATTACCATATTACTTGAATACATCAGCAAGATGTCTGTTTGATAAATTGGCTGCTTATGCCAAGATGCTTTTGTGGTTTTTGGGATTGAATTCTCTGTCATGGCATTTATTGAAAGTTGTCTGAGGAGTGCGTGACCCATGTGATGTACAAAGAAAGGGATTGTAGATACCAAGTCATTACCACGACTTCATTGTGTGCTGTGCAGATAGAATAGTAGTTTTGTTCTGGATGGTCTATTTTGTCCTCTGGAAGTAATTTTACTTTAAAAGCATCAGTATAGGCCCACAACTGTGCTACATCGGATGGTTTATCTTAAGAATTGTACATAATCTGAACTGTATATAGATATAAATATATTAAGAAAAGGAAATTCCACCTCATGCTTCATGTACTGTATTTTGCTAACAAACATTTCAATCATGCAAAAAAAAAAGTTACCATGTTGGATTGTATATGTATTCATATTAATGGAATAAACAAGTACTCTTAAGTACCTGATGCTTGATGTTGTGATAATATTATGCTGTCATTAGTTTAATAAACATAAAATGCATTGTTTCATAGTTTATTTAGTACAAAATATTTTGTTGCATTAACACGAAGTATGACATATCTACTTTAAATGTATCAGTAATAACAAGCAGGAATCAGTTTTTTTCTCGTGTGTACCATTTTTTCCATATTTTACCATATTTGATCTGTCTCCAATCTTGACATCTGTATATCTAAGCGCCGCATAGTAACAAAAATCCTGTCTGTGGTTAACATACTGATAATCCACTCAAACCTAACCTTTCTTGGTCAGTCAAACAGATATTCCCACTGCAGACTCATAATTGGCAACAGAGCGACATTGTGCATATTAAGATGGGAAAAGAGAAAGCATTTTAACATGGGAAATAACACTTTTATGGCAGCTTGTTTCTGTCAGTAAATAAAAATAGACTTGGTAATTGCAACTTTTTCTCTCACAATTTTTGGAAACAACGTCTTAATTGTGAGATAAAAGTTGCAGTTACCTTGTCTATTTTTTATTCCATGGCAGAAACCAAAAACAGTTGTTAACACAGAGATGTAAACTCAGAATTCAGAGTAAAAAGTCAGAATTCCGAGGTGTAAACCCATAATTGCAAGAAAGTTTATCTCTCACAATTCTGACATTTGTTTTTTCTCAAGAATTACGAGAAAAAAGTGAACTGTGAGATAAAATTTCGCGATTTTTTTCTTTTTCTATTCTGTGGCAGAAACGGGTTTCCATACACTGAACAGAGTGAGTGAATCAAACTTTGGATGATTCCCAATTAGGTTTAATATTTGTGAATGACTCTCAAATTCATGTATCTTTATGAGTCAGAGCTGTGCTATAAACCATAGAAACAAAGCACAATGAATTCTGCGGTATATTCTCCTGGATTCAACATGACAGTGTGTCGTTCTCCAGTGCTAAGCGCATGTAAAACGTTGCATGTGTCATGGCTCCCTCCATCATGCATGACCATGCTCTTTACAAAGAAGACAATTCCTCGTCGCTGTGTCTGTGCAAATACTCTAGAACAGAGGCGCTGTTTGTCTGGGATCGTCCGGCAGCACGCTGATGGAATCCTCTGCTTTTCCACACAACATGCACAACATTGTGTATTCCTAGAAAAAAAAGAATAACAAATAATAAGATACAAATATAAAAGGCTAAACAAACTAAAACATTCTAATTTGCCCCATATTTTAGTATTCACATACTATTTACATACATTCGCAATTATGGACAATTTTTTATCTGTTTCCATATAGTTGTTAAATTAATCTTAAATTGATGAACCAATATTGTTTTTCATGACTGATAAAATAAAACTCTTTTGTTTTATTGTCCAATAACTGTTAATCAGTACAGATTAGTAATTGTTACTTTCCCTTTTTGAGACAATTCAAGTGTTTGTATAGTGCTTTTCACATTTTTTTCAAAGCAGCTTTACAAATAGCTTGTTTCATGTCACAATACGGATCTGTTATCAGCCAGAGATGATATATCATAAGTTTTATGTCCAAAAGGCGTAAAAGAAATACACCTAACTAAATAATTATTAAAGACTAAAACAGTGAATAACATATTAAGTATGAACATTTCTTTTATTATCATTATTATTAATCATAATTCATCACTTAATATTCTAATTGTAAATACTATAATAATATAATATAGCTGTTTCACTTCAACAATAAGGTCCCTTAGTCAACATTAGTTAATGCATATTTATTCTATTGTTAACATTCTTAATAAAACACAACTGTTCAGTGTAATTCAGGATATACTAATTATGAATAGTATAGTCAACTTTTTTGAATTTTAATGATCTATCAGTAAATGTTTGATTAATTATAGAAATATTCTTTTAAATGTTTTAATTGGGAATTTCTTTATATATTTTCATTGTTAGTTCTTTACCTAATTTTACCAAATGGAACCTTATTGTAAAGTGTTACCCAATAATATAATAATAATGGTTTAAATGGAATTTATTTTGATCTTTGCCAACAAGTTTTCTAATAAAAAAGGAGAGTGATCACTATGCATTTAATTTTTTAAAAGTTATTATTATTTGACAAGATGTAATGTATTACAACGCACATTATGAATAATTATAATGCATTATACCCTCTAATAACCCTTTAAAATGCAGTTTTAAGTAAAGATAAATAAATAAAAAATATGAGGCACAAACAGCACAATGTTCAACATTGATAATAAGAATGATTAGAATGATAATAAGAATGATGATTTCTGAAGGGCCATGTGACACTAAAAAAAATATTGAGAAATGGCTGATGAAAATTCAGTTTTTTTTTTCAATTATATTAAAATAGAAAACATTTATTTAATTTGCATTTTAAAATAAGTTTTACATTTTAAATTGTAATGATATTTCACAATATTATTGTTTTTACCATATTTTTGATTACATTTTTACTTAATTTAAATTATCCTTTTTTAAAAAATCCTACCGACCCCAAACCTTTGAATGTTTGTGTAAAATGACTAACATCTGTATATGATTTCAGCCAGACGAAAGCATTTATGTGACATCTAAAAAGACAGATTATTGCTTTTTTATTGACAAATTAGTATGTATAAATGTCTAGTATGCGCCATGTTTCTTGTTTACAGCCATAAGACCAAAATCATAATTTTGGGAGTGACTCCTATACTCCATACATATGCGTAGAATGATAATTAAAGAGAGTCACTTCTGTATTTAAAAGCGGTTGTCACTCCCAAAACTTTGCAGTGTGTACGTGGCCGATATGTCTACATAGTAAATCAAATCCTTCTATTTCAGAAGAGCAAGAAAACACCCTTTTTTATGTGCATAAACCACTATGAAATCTTTGATTTGAGATGGAAGGGTCAATCTAATGCACTCTACCTTTTAATATCGAAAGCAAGTTTTGCTTTGACCGAAATCAACTTATCCAATTCATGCGTGTCGTGACTAATTACCGTAGACTTAACTTTTCTAACCACTGTTATATTCCAGCTCAACCTGGATCAGTGGTATCGTCCCCTGAGGGTCTCATGGCTCTTTGCTTTCCTGCTCTTTCACTGTTCCAGGACCTGTATTATCAGTCTTACTCTCAGATTTAGCATATCCAGGTTCGCATTCCATCCAGGGAAATCCCCAACTTTAATGACTTCTACATTGAGCTGGATGGAAACGACATGGGTGTGGAATGCCTCCGGCTGCTAAACGAGATCATCGCTGACTTTGATGCGGTGAGAATTTCTTGTCTCCCAGCCTGAGATATGTATGCTTTGGCTCAGTGTGCGAGTTACCTTAATCCCACTCTAGGCTTTATTTATTTCTCTATCACATCATCTCTCTCTTTCTCTGTCTGTAGCTGATGGATAAGGAATGCTACAGAGACATTGAGAAGATCAAAACTATTGGCAGTACTTACATGGCTGCGGTCGGACTCGTCCCCACTGAGGGATCCAAGGTACACAGAGTGTGTATGTGGGCAAACACAGCAAAAATCATTTTCTCAATCAGAATTTTTGCCTTGTTTTCCAATAAAATGATCTAAACAACTTTAACACAAGATATGTTATTTGAGAAGCAAAAAGACTTGTTTTTAGAGAATGCACCGTTCTAAAGTTTGGGGTTTGTAAGATTTTCTTTTTTTTTAATGTCTACCAGAGTAGCATTTATTTGATAAAAAAACAGTACAAAAACCAAATCAGTAATATTGTGAAATATTAAAATTTAAAATAACTAAAGTTCAAATTTTTATTTGTCACAGGATGGCGCATGCGAGTGAATACAGTCTATGATCCTGATTTCTTCTTCAAAGAAACTTTTTATTATATATCCAATTGTTGAAAACAGTTGTACTGCTCAAAATATTTTTTGTGGAAACTTGAATCTAGCTTTTGTTCAGGATTCTTTTAGAATAGAAGTTACAGAAACGGCGTTTTTCTTTTTCTTTCTTTTTTTGAAATAGATTTTTTTTGTAACATTAAAACTGTCACTTGAACTTTTTATCATTTACGGCATGTGCTGAAAAAAACATGTCTTGATAGGAGTGTCTGCATTAAGTTAGAGTTTTTTTTTGTATGTTTGAAGTAAGAATGTAACCAGAATTAATTGAGTTTGCGACAATAAAAAGATAACATTTTATTTATATTGTTATGCAACCTGTGGTTTTTCACGATGAATTGGATTTGAAGGATGTTGTAGATATTTTTTAAAGGTACCCAGTACAAATTAATCAAATTGATCTGAGTGGCCCTGTGTGTGTTGTGGGTGTGTGTGTGTGTGTTTTTAAACAATCTCAGAATTTGGTTTATTTGCAAATGGTGGCCTTGTAAAGATGAAAATCATGTCAATGGGGAGCACCACCGAACAAACCCTCCCACTAAAGAGCTTTGTGCAACATTAAAATTAAGTAATCAAAAATGCAAACCCCAGTGCATGTTGATGGTTTTTTTCCGTTCCATAGTGGGAAGACTTTCCAGTTGATTCGGAAAAGTTCAGAGATAATTATATAACAACGGGAGCTGAAATGATGAAAATAATAATTCAATCCAACGCCTACTAGCTAACTAAACACAGCCCACGGCTTCATTACAGGGACAGTTAACATGAAAAGGAAAAGGTTCTGTCACAAAAATTTACCTCACCCGGTACGGCTGGGGGTAAATATTGTCAAGAAACAATCTGTATGCCTTTCTTTCTTTCTGTGGAAACAAACAATGACGAATGTTTGGGAAACAAACGATTCGAGAGCCAACTGGACTTCCATTTGTCTGGCCAAAAAAAGAGGGAGACATATCTGCGCAAAATATCGTCTTTTAAGTCCAAGCAAAATAAACAAACAGTCGATACAGTATAATTGGAACCCAGGGTTAAGAAAGCAAATTATGAACAAATTTTAAATATGACCTAATATCCCGTTTAACAAACCTTAAATTATTAGTATGAAATGTATGAATCTCAAAAATCCATAAGTGCAGTTCAACCACTCATGTCCACTCTAAAGACCTGAAAAAAATTTCTCCATTGAACCAAAAAAAAAAAAATGTGCCCAGAATAAATTCAAATCTTCCATTATCCAGTAGGCACCAAAACAAGTAGAACCTGCAAATCATGAAAAATGGTTAACTGTCCGTCATTTCCAGGCACATGATAACAGTTTACGAAAAATCATGTGATATGGCATGGAAAGAGTCAAAAGATTGTTGAGAGAGTAACAAATGTAACATTAGAGCTTTAAATCGACGACAGAAATGCTAATCATGATGACTTCATAAAACTTGAGACACGACATTTATTTTGTCTGTTTTGGAGCTTGCCACTCCTTAGTCACTATGGGATAACTTTAGTTTGAAGAAAAAAAAGAGCATCAGTACATTCTGGTCTTCACAATCTAACTTTTTGTGTTCACAAAAACTTCAAATGATTTATTGACAAAAGAAAAAGCGTTGTTTTTTGTGGTATTTTTTGTGTGTTGGGGGCAGCAATACGCCCATATTACTGATCCTACAATCAGCCACAATTACTCTGTTTATTATGCTATCATCTCAGAACAAGTTAAAGTGAGTTTATTGAATAATGTCTTTCTGTTTTCCTCTCTGAATAGGTACAGAAGAAATCATTTCTGCTATCACCGGCACAGTGCTTCTTAATCAGCCAGTCGCGAGTGTTGAGTGGTACATGGAGTGCGACTTCAACTGACGCGGATCCCCTACAATTACTTTGGCTTAGCGAGGAAATGGTTAGTGTAACCTTTGATCAAAGCGTAGGAGTGTCAAGCCTTAGGGTGTGTGTAATACGTTATGATTAGTGTGTGAAAATGAAGTTGTGGGAAATCGTTCTGGTATAAAGTGAAAAGGAATACAGTAATCAGTATGTTGGACATTGTGCCACTGCAACCGCGATCCCGATAGTATGTCGCATGAACATGTTTTGTAGAGGTAACAGATTACATATGAGGATAGACAAAACACACGTTTACAGCACATGCGACGAACCAAGCTACCCTAGCGTCACACAAATTCATATACGGCAAATGCATGAATATTAAAAACATCCTCAACATATTAAGCATTACTGGTAGAAGCTGCTAAACACACAATGCGCAAAGACAGCCCTATCAGCTCTAGGCTTCTAGTTGTCTGAAAATAGATGTACAATTTTGGTCTTAAGGCAACAGAAAGCAGAAAGATTGAAAGGTTAGCCACAAAGGGGAGGCTGCTCATAAAAAACATACCGTGCTAGACTAACAAAACCAAAAACTACAATTGTTTAATGAGAGGGCAACAGAAGTATAAAAACTTGTGAACCATCCGTTATAAAAACTTCCAAAATGAAACACTCTAAGTAATTCACAAATTAATTAATCCACTGTGACCAAGAGAATACACATATATGCAAATTTAAATTTGCAGTTATGAGAAGGACTGTTTCAATAATATACTAGATGACAAAATGGTAAATAGCCATTTCTCCACCTCTGAAACGAACATTTTTCGGCTCATGTCACCAAGGTCTAACATGGATGATTGAAAAAATTGCGAAATTCTAAAATATCCTAGTGGGCAATTTATAATTCGTATTATATTTTAGTTTCTGCTTTTATTAACAACTAGCGCCCACCGGGGGGCTCTTTCATGCCACCCTAGCTACCTGTTTTTAGTAATTAAAGCATGTTGCCCCACAAAAGTCATGTTAGTGCATTGTGAAAAATCGCATATTTTAAAAATGTTGAACAAATGTTTCAACAAATATGAGTACACTAATAAATGATGACAATCTATTCACACAGCAAAATCGAACCTAATAATTCTCAGGCGACACTGAGGGTAATATGCTAGAAAGATATCACTTTTACCAATTACAGAAAATAAAAATTACAAAAATTTAGAAAATATAAGAAATTGAAAAATTAATTGTTTTCAAAAACTGTAAATATTAGTCTTTAGGTAAATATTTTAGTAGAAATGTGAGTATGTAGCCTGTGTATTAGACAAAAAATTATAGGTGTTGTGAGATAATAATTTTAACCCAATAAGAGAGCTCAGGAAGTAGATTGGTGTCGATAGAGAAGGAACCTAGAGATTTAGCGTAACCTTGTGCAGATATGCAACTATGTTAGTAATTTGGTAAAACAGAAATAAAGATGACTCATAAGAAAATGCAGTGATTTTTTATAATTAGAAAAATACTGTCCTGAAGATATGCATATTAATCACATCAGAGATTGATTAAAACTAAATAGCACCCCACCAGAAGGACAAAAGATACAACAATGGACAGGTGTAAAAATCAAAAAAACCGGCAAATAAGGCACAATTTATGGATGCATGTGGGGCAATTAAATAATTACATGACAGAAGACTCAGAGACGACAACGCCGACGCTGAACAACAATAACACAAACAGAAAAAACAGGTCGAACTTGTTATCATCCAGGAACTACGGAAAAAACAGGAAAGACTCCTAAATCTTTAGATTCAAGATATGTAAACTGACACAAGAAGGTCATGTTTTAGAATAAATTCAGGTTTTTTTTTGTATTTATGTTGAGTATATGTTAAAACATCTGTTGTGAAGTAGCTGTTCAGAAGACAGTACTAAAAATACAAACTAAACATGCGAAAAATTTAAATCAAAAAAAAACGCAGTCATCTATTAATTTGTAATAAAAGTATTAACCTAATGTAAATAAAGCATAAATAATCGGGTGGGGGCAGAATTGGTATGAGAATAAACACTATGAGCCACAACTATGTATATCGGATAAAATCATAAATAATAAACAAATAGAAAGTAAAAAAAAGAAATCAATAAAAGATAATAAAAATAGAAAAATCAAATATTTATAAAAAAAAAATAAGGGAAAAAAAAAAAAAAAAAAATATAAATATCTATAGTATATACACCACACAAGTCAACGGCCAACCAAAAGGGTAAATAAAAATAAAAAGGGTAACAGAAAACAAAACCAGATAAATTTTTAATATTTTTTTTTTTAACATCTGGGTGACAGGCAACACTAGTACAAATAAAGATAAGGTAATAACAAATTTATGTAGAAAAAAAAAAGAATAATAGGGAGTCCAAAATAAAGTAGCAATAGTGAGCATAAAAATAAAATAAAAACGAAAGCAGCACCACACAATGGGGAAGATATCTTCATAGCAGTGAACAGTAAACAATTAAAATGAATTTGGGACCAAAAGTTAAAATTACAGAAACAAACGTTTGAAACAATGACACCAAAAAAAGGGAAGTGGAGACCGTGGTTTACTTAATTGTTTAAGTTATTTTTTTTCTTGCTAATAGGGGGGGACCATTTTGGTATACAAAACACACGATACGAACAAAATTAAGAGCATTGCTTAGTAGCAAGTGTGTGTGACCATAAATTGGTATTAACCGGTACCTTAACGGGATAGTAATGTACACGGGTAAAAACACGAGAAAGCAGGGACACAGAAACCAAAATTTTTAATAAATCTGTCATTGAATAAAATACTCACGAACATCGTGTTGTTCCAAAAAACCCATAAGATCTTCAGTTTTCATCTTCATGAACACAATAAAAATTAAGATATGTTGATGAACTAACAGGGCTCTCTAACCCTCCCAATAGACAGCAAGTGAACAAATACTATTGTCAAGGAACAGAACAGTACACAAGGGATGAAATCGACAAAGTAATCCATGTGACAAACGTGGTTCAGACCTGTAATGTTTACAAGCTACGAGCATAAAAAGGTGAGTGACAATTGTGAACCCCTGTGTCACGTTTTGACCATTGTGTTCCGGGACCGCCAGTTCATCATCAAGCCGACTGTTATCAGCCGCTTGAAGCCGAAAAAAGAGAAAAAGGGGGGGAGAGCCACAAGGTTCTTGCGTCCATGGTAAATCTGTCGGAACAAGCGCATGGGAAGAAGAGTAAGAAAAAAAAAAGGAGAAAACAAAAACAGGAAGAGGTGACGGCAGTAGAGACGAAAAATTATATAAGTCGGAGAATCGTTATTTTTATTTTTGTTTTCTTTGTGCACAAGAAGTATTCTCGTAGCTTCATTAAATTACAGATGAAACACTGATGTCACATGGACTACTTTGTCGAACGTGGTAGGGGCGTTTCAGGTGGACGCTTTACAAACTTGCTCGTTCCCGTAATGAACTGTAATAAAGTGAAAAGGATAGGGAGAATCAGAGAGCGCCGCGGTGGGCGGAGTATTCATAAAAAATATCTTAAATTGGATGTTTCGTGAAAGATGAAATAAGATCGGTAATTTGTTTGGAAAACGGAAAAACACGATGGTAGATTAATTACAGAACGACTTGTGTAATTATTTCATATGGTTATTTGTGGGTGACTATCCCAAAATTTAAAAAATCCTAAACCAGCTTACAGCTATCAACCTATAATTCATGTTACATCCCTTTCTATCAAAGTTCTCTGACAGGTGATCAAGTGATGAATTGTATCGGGACAGTTTAACCCCCTCCCCGAGTTCTGTGTATATTTTAGTACCACATTTATCGTAAAGCATATCAGAAATAGAAACTATAATGTTAAGAAAATAAGTTTAAGAGGGGTGGAAAATCCATGAAAATAATTTGGTTTAGACTGGGTTAGGATACATGTGGTAGGGTGTGTGTGTGATTAAGTAGATATATATATAAGAATATATCAGTATTCACCGCACCACACACACACGTACACTAAGATATAGCATATAAGCATAACAACTAAAACATTCACCATCATAACCAACCCTAATGGTTTTAACGGGGAGCCTGTTTTACTGTACAATGGGCAGCAAATGGACGTTAAATATCTGATTACTTCACTTAAAAACTTATCAATTATTTTGGTTGAGTAGTCAAGAAGTGGAGTCATGTAAAAAAAAAAAAAACTCACTGTTGAGTTCCAGGTAATTTGCTGTGTAAAAAAAAATCGGAAAAGGCTCTACAAAATAAAAAACAAAAAAAATAAAAAGACAGGCCTCCTTAAAACTACATCTGGGAAAACCAGTCACGTTGGCCAAAAGCATAAAGGACAGCACTGAGTTCAGGGTGAAAATACAGGTAAAGACAACACAGGCCATCATTAAAAAAACAACCCAATCACAACCACTGGAGGGGTATATCCAACCAATCGGAACTTCATCGCGCATCTTAACATGCCCATTGGACCGAGGGGGATGTCTTTTTCCGCCTACTCTGCGGGGGGGCTGCTCTCCTCCGTTATAATATCCCTTTTCCGTTCCAGGTGTCGCGGTCCGAGTCGCGTGAGGTCAAAATTTCAAATGCATCGCGCGTAACTTTCTGTGAGCACCTACATGCCACAAAGACGCGATCCAAAGCGCCCAGGATGGCGCGGGGTCTAGCCCCTGCATCTTTGCCTTACCAAACTGGGATCACAACCACGCTGTCGGCAAGCTACGTGTATGACAAAGTCACACCGATATAAGAATGCAGCGGACGGTTTAGCAAGCCGAAGCGCAAAACCCAACAACAGCATTTTAATGTGCCTGCCCTCGAATGTATTCCGTCTACATGGGAATGGGGAGGTGTGTATATGCGGAACCAAGAATAACCTGGGGTTCTATCTATTAGTTATCAAGGGGGAATCGAGTGCGTCGGTTAGTAAGTCAGAAAAGTCAGGGGGGAAAAAAAAGAAAATGAAATGAGGAAACTGGGAGAACACAAGGTAGGAGCAAGATGACAATGTGAGAGAATGATACCAAAGTCTTGACACATTCAACGTGCCCAACCGAGAAGGCCCTCTGGCACCCTTCACAGCAGTAACAATAATAAGCAAATGTAGGGGGTCTTTATTCCGTGTCACGTCTGGCTGTGTTTATTGTTGTTTTAAAAAAAATTGAAAAAAAGGGAGTCGATTTCCCCACCAACAGGATATCAGGTCTCCTAAACTTGAGCATGAGACTGCGCTCTCCTGCAAAAAGTCAGCTTCACCGAAAACACGAACCGCAGGAGACACCGTGGTGGTGTGTTGATGATGTGTGTGTAGTGTGTGTATATTTGTGTGTTAAGCATTCTTCTGTGTTAAAGGGCTGCCAAAAATCTGAAAATGTGAAGAGATGCCACGGCGATGATATTTTGAACATGTGAGCGGTGAGGACCAAACGTTTCATTTAAAACAGCGCTGTATTTTGTACGAGACTGAGTAAGGCCAGTTTCTGAGATGACGGAATATGTGTTGGGTTTTTCCCACCAAGACAAAGGAAAAGCTGGTTGCTCATATTGAGATTTGCTTCGGATAAATTGTTTACATGAAGAACACGTCCTGGAACTGAAAAGAAAAAAGGTTTTTACGAAGCCCTGATAGCCAGAGTTATTACCCATACTCATTACGGAACGTTTCAAAGCACAAAAAACTCGTCTGCATTTTGCGGGAGAAAAAGAGAGGCAGAAATACAAAGCCTAAACAACAGACAAGCAGTTGAATCAGGACTGCAAAAATGAGTTTACGTTTGCTAATGTAACGCTAAAGGCAATCCTGTTTTATGTAATCTTACATAAAGGTCTGTCGAAATCTGTGAACGTGGGAAAGGGTGGTGGTGAAACTTTGCTGGTGAATCAGTCATATTTTCCTGTATGTGATGTGTACTCACTTAGTGCGTGGAAATTGTACAAAAACATCTTAATCACGTTGCTGCTTGGCGCGCTTTGCCCTCTGAATAAAATCCTTTTCCAGTACATAACAGCGGGACAAACGCACCCATTTACATATAAAAAAATTAATAAGCGTCAAGGATGTGAAATACCGATACAATTGAGAAGCCAGCACAACTGAGGCTGTCACCCCGACCAAAAACACGTGCGTAATACATTAAATACAATAAGTGAACCAAATTGGGTGCAGTAAATCCAAAAATATGTAATCAAATGGCTTAATATACATTTATTCTACATCTATTTTGTCGGTGGTGGCACTTCAGATTCTCCTATCAATTGTAGCATCTCTCACTGTGCTTGCTGAACGATCTTTACCACACGGTTGAACATGCATGATATTTTAGTGCTGGATGTGTCATGTGCTCTCTAGATCTTAGGTTAAACATCTGGATTTTAGTGCATCTGTCTCTGTTTTCAGAAGCATGCGCGGCAGTGATCGTCTCAAACCTGGCTCATCGTATTTTGGAACGGCCGGCACGGCCTCATTTTTTCATTTATTTCGGATTCAGAACACGATCTTTATGGAAGTTTTCTATTCTGTGCAAATTATTACTGTCTCTGTGATAAATTGCCCATGTGCCTAGCGAAAACGGAGTTTGGCAGGTTGCAAAGCATGGAAAGGACACGTGTCTGTAGCTGGCATGTGCCCGGTCTCACAACATGCCGTAATTCTGTCACGTCGGAAATGGCTCTATTTGATAAAATAACTGATTTTGGGTCTACTAATGAAAATGCACTACGGTGCAAAAACACAACCTATGGGTGCAGAATTGTCGAATAGGGTGTGGAAGATTGCGAACATGCTTTAGGTATCAACTGCTGAGCCATAGGATAAATTTGCGCTTGATAAACAAACCATCTGGTTTTTTGTTTGCGTGAAAAATATCGGGAACGAAAAGGCGTTCTCTGCTTACTGTGCGTTACGTGGAGGGTGGCGAAAAAAAAGAATGAGGGAAACGAAACATTCTGAGTTTTTGTAGCCAATGGCCAGCCTTGCGGGTCCAATCCTTGAAGGAGTGACGGCCTTTTTAAAATCCAGGGTCTAGTTGGAGAACAGTCAAAAATTCTTTGAATATGTGTGCCGAACACATAGGAAGCGGTAATACCAAGACTATCAACCCGTGTTCTTTTTCTAGCGAATCTTTGCTACAAAGATTTGTGAAATTTTGCATTCCTTTCCATTACGAAACAAAAGTTGGAGACTCGCTATGGACTGATCAAAAAAAAACCCGTTGTGGCTCCAAGCCGAGCTGTGTTCGCAACTTGGGCTCTTCCTTTTTATTTTTCGAAACGTTTAAATTCACGTTAAAAACTATTATCAGGATGCTCTCTAATCTGGATAATGGCTATTTTTTCTCACTGCTTTTTTTGCATCTTCATTTGCTATGTACGGAATTTCGCATATTTATTAACGTAAAGTAAGGAGCTGTTCATTCGAGTTTCATATATGTAGATTTTTGGTTTTTCTTTAATGAATATGAATGCCAAATGCCAAAATGCTTATCGTATCACTGAATATTTCAGATTCTATGATCCAACAAATGTAGCCAAACAGCTAAATGGTTCTATTTGATATGGCTTAATATGATCTATTTTGACTACAGTGGCCTAACTTACTGCTGTTATGAACATTAATGATATATTAACTTTATTAATGCATAAAGTGTGCACAGTAAAAATCATAGAATAGATTTTCATGTCGATTAGATATTTTCATATTTGATACGGGTCAAAATTATTGTACGTATTAAATATATTGTAGCGTAAGCGAAAAGAGTATTTTATTGATGATTTGTAATATTTGTGCTATTTTTGGGGTTGCAATGTATTTATTGCGATGGTTCTATGTGAATGTAAATTTCATATTGAGATCTTTTATACTTGTGTTTGCACTGTTCGGGAATAAAATAACAATGAGAGATGATGTGGGGCTTCTGTGTGATGTTTGCAATGGTTGTGTTGTTGTGGCCGTGGCCTTGACCTTGAATAAAGGAGACGTCAATCTATGGACTGATTGTGAGAGTGAATGACCTGGGAGTTCTGACATTGTATAACTCGAGAAAAACAAATGGGGCAAAACAATGAAGATTCAGACCCTCTCATGTGATTTTTTAAATTAAATTTTATTTTATTTAGACTGATTGAAAACCAGTTTCCTATTTTACAGAAACTGATGGAAATGCTTCCTCTTCCACATAAATCCATGTCTTCATATTTCATTTTTAAAAAATGTATTTAATTTAATTTTGTTGAGTTGAGTTGAGTTTATGAAGACTGATGGAAAACCAGTTTCCTTTTCAACAAAAGACCGTGTGTTCCTGCCTGGGTATTTGCATTAGATTAATGTGTGAAATAAACATCATGCTTGGAGTCAGGAACATCAAAGGCTGATGTATTATGAAACTGCTAGAGTGGGATGGGCCTTAATCCGGAAGTAAAAAAAAGGGAAAACAAACCTCTTGGTCCAGGAACTGCCGTAGATCCGGCCTATTGTCCCGCTACTCTTTTCTGCATACTTCCACGGCTTTCCGACCGGGAGCTGCATTTTTTCATATACAGGATGTGCCCGTTCCGAAGCATTTTGGGGAACAGGGGAAAACAAAGAAGTCTTATCAGGCTGGCATGTGTAAGCAGCAAATAGACAGGATGTGACACATCGTACTGCCGGATACAACTTGCAAATGTTATTTATGAGAGAAAACATACATATACACAATCACATCAGGGTGTCAGGATGGATGGACCTTTCAGCATGACCCACGCTCATCGCCCTAGTTACTGATTATTATGGCCTGCTGAGGTCAAATGTCACTCTTAACGTCACATAGTGTCAAATTGACATTACCCTGCAATGTAGGGCCTGCATCTTGTAGAATAAACCACCCTTCCCTACCCAACAACATGGGAAAAGGAGTTTAAATAGACATCATATGACTGCAAAATGAATTTCACTTTAAAGGGGTAGTTCACCCAAAATAAAAATTCTGCCATTAATTACTCACTCTCATGTTGTTCTAAACCTGTAAAACCTTCTTTCATCTTCGGAACACAAATTAAGATATTTTTGATGAAATACGAGAGCTCTCTGACCCTCCATAGGCAGCAATGCACTGACACGTTTCAAGCCCATAAAGGTACCGACGAGAGGATCACGATGCATGCGTGTTGGCTGCTGACGCAGGGCTGGCGTTCTGACATATACTCGATGCGCTTCGCTTGTTTACAAGCAGAGAAAATGCACACCATGCGCAGAGTTCGCTTGTGAACATACTGTCAATGAAGACTGACATGGAAGAGAAGAATTGTTAAATAAAGTTTTATTTGTGCACAAAAAGTATTCTCGTAGTTTCATAACATTACGGTTGAACCAGTGATATCACATACACTATTTTAACGATGTCCTTACTACCTTTCTGGGCTTTGAACGTGGTAATTACATTGCTGTCTATGCAGGGTCATATTTGACCCATATATTCATCAAAAATATTCTTAATTTGTGTTCCGAAGATGAACAAAGGTCTTACGGGTTTGGAACAACATGAGGGTATAGAAATTAAAGACAGAATTTTAATTTCTTTGTGGACCATTCCTTTAAAAATTATTTCTACTCAACCCCATGTTGTTCTAAACCAAAAAGAAGAGTTAATGCAAATCTTGACATGCTATATTTAAATGAACATGAATGAGATTTGAGAGTTAAAGCTGAAAGATTTACAGCAAGAAATTACTTCTTGGTCTGTTTGTCACAAATGTTCATATGGATACAGTCACAGAACACTTGTTCGGTTGTACATAAATGAAAAGTTCATTATCAATGTCTAAGAGGCTCTTTTTCATACAAAAAATTTGCATGATGCTCACGGTGTCCATTTTCACTTTTGCTTGATTCAAACTTTGGGGTTTGGTAAGATTTTTAAATGTTTTTGAAAGAGTCTCTTATGCTCACCATGCAAGGCTGCATTTATTTGATCAAAAATACTTTTAAAAACAATTTATAACAAGGCCAATAACTGTTTTCCATTTATATAATATTATGGTGATTTATATATACTATATTGCAATGTAAGTGAATCCTGTGATTGGGTGAATTTTACGCAGCCATTGTTATTCTGCTTAATATTTTTGTGGCACTGTAATAATTTTTTTCAGCATAAAAAATTTAAATTTTTTAACAGTATAAATGTCTTTACTGTCCCTTTTGTTCAATGTAATGCATCCTTTCAGGATAAAAGTTTTAATTTGTTAAAAACAAAACAAAAAAAACGTTATTGATCTCAAAATTTGAATGGTAGTGTATATACCAGTAGGTCAAATGATAAACCCTCCTACGTTTGATCTAAGTTCATTTCTCAAAATGTGAATACATGTGATTCAGAGAAATTAATATACGCACACAAAAAAACATGCAATGCCTCTCTTCCAGATTTTAAATCTATAAATCACAAATGATCTTGAATTGTGTGCAGGTGAATGGTGTCAGATCTCCGCCTTGTAAACGTCATTAGCAATTAATGTAATTAGCATATAAAAAGGCACCTGTCAATCTTTTACTTGAGAATGGCGAGCGTCTTCCACATTCCCACAGATGCTCTGCCACAAGGAAAAGTGTGTACGCCTGCTTAGAACCTGACGCAGCACTTTTCCAAGACAAAGACCGTTTTTTAAACCTGGATGTTTATATAAATGAGGTCCCAGGATTTGAATTTAAGTTCAATTGCACAACATAAAAGAACAGTTCACTCAAAATGAAAATTGTGTCATCATTTACTCACCTTGTTCTAAACCAGGGCTGTCCAAACTGCAGTGTCCTGCAAAGTTTAACTTCAACCAATTAAAACACACCTGAAGCAGCAAATTAAGCTCTTACTAGGCATAGTGGAAATACCATCCAGGTGTGTTGAGGCAAGTTGGAGCTAAACTCTGCAGGACACCGGCCCTCCAGGACCGAGTTTGGACACTCCTGTTCTAAACTTTTATGAGTTGTTCTTCTGTTGAACACAATAGAAGATATTTTGATTAATGTGTGTAAGTTGACGATAGCCGTTGACTTCCATAGTATTTTCTTCCACAACGTGGAAAGCAATGGCTACCCTCAACTTTTTGATTATTCTTCAAAATATCTTTTATTCTCAACAGAAGAAAGAAACTCAATAAAGGTTTGGAACAACTTGAGGGTGAGTAAATTATGTTGTTGGCTGAACTATCCCTATTAAGAGCACTAGCTAACACCTTTTACGCTCGTATAAACAATTCTATTATTAGAAAGTGTTTATTTTCCTTTCGTTCATGTCTTCTCTCGCTCAAAAAAAGAGAAAAAGATAAGAACATCTCGATGAGTGTTCCATGGAAGAACGAACGTGATTCAGGTTTGAAACGGCATGAGGGCGAGAAAATGATAACAGAACATCTTTTTTTGTGTTTGCAAACTATCCCTGCTGAATTACCTGCGCCCCTATGCAGAAGTGAATGCAGTGGAATAATCAGCCCAGCCTACTGAACCCATTGTGAGTTAACAAGGAGCTTTGCTTATGGAAAATCTCCAGCCTGTCCTGTAGTTCACATACTGTAGTGGTGTCAGATCAGGCCTGGGCTTGCTTTTCCAGTTTTTAACCAAGCCCATTCCTTTCCTCATCTCTCAAATGATAATCTCTGCCCTCCAGCACATCAGCGCTCACAATGACTTTCATACGAAGATGATCTCGCTCACTCCCATTTTTCCTTCCTTCAAACGCCTTGCCAGAACTTGTCTTTTCCCCCTTTTTAACCGTTGGTCCCCTCTTACTGGAAACTGTAAACGTTTCCTGCTAAATGAAGATGTGTGCGTATTCTGTGTACATGCTGATGAGTAAGGCGTAGGAGTGTTTATTACCTGCGGGGAGGAAATGACTCATGACTTTTTTTATGGCTGACATACCAAGATAAACAGCAGCGCTAAAAGGACATCAGCTTGCAAACTTCGAACCCATCTGCTGTTGAGATCACAACGACGCAGCTACTCGATTGGACAAGATGGCCTCAGATCAGCATGGGGCTAATGATCAGTTTCCACTTCCAGTTAGCCAACTGAACAATCGTGACAAAACACTTTCACAACAGCTTTCAGGCATACAGTACAGGGCTATTCAGTGCAGACAGCATATCTGATAAGAGGATCCAGTGGTGGACTCAAAGACTGGATTTGTGATGGTTTGTGTGCACTGATGAAAGCGTGTTGTATTTTGATTTTACGCAAGTTACGGCGTGCTCTATTTTAAGATCATAAAACACAAATAAAACTGTCAAGCACTGATTGTGTAATTAGTGTTCAGATAAATCACTGTTGAAATACTGAACACATGTTCTTTGTACACAAGTACACGAGTTTCATATGTTGCTATTTGATATGCTGATAAAGTTTTACCTAATATAAAATTAACCCAGCCATGAAAAGTTAGTTTTAAACATTTAAAACTCTTCAACCTTTAAGTTACTGATATTCAAACAAATGTTTTTTTCTTAAATGTATGGAAAACTTAAAGTTTGTCAATAAGAAAGAACATAAGTTCAAACTTCCAAAGCTCAATTTAGGCTAAATTTTGCAAACCTGTTACCAATCTATTTATAGTTTTTGGGTTAAATTTCATCACCTTGGAATTATAAGGTTCTATCTGACATTTTTGTCAAAATTGAGTTATTCACATATTAGATGTGACAGAGAAACTCAGAACTTTGACTTACATTCTGGAAAGATTTTCTGAAAGTTATTAACACCCCTTCTTTCATTGTAACATTAATAGAAAGTTTATTAAAGGTTTTTCTGGTAAAGTTTTCAAATAATTTCAAAAACCATTATAAAAGGTGGTTGGCTGTTTTTTTTTTCTAGGCTTGATTGTGTTTATGGGGTGCAGTCTAACATGTGTTAATGCTTAGTTTTTTTTTAAAACGCATTATTTTTCACATAATTTACCTTTATTCCACACAGCTCTGTCCCTTCTCTGAGAAACGCGCTGATCTTATCCTGTTTTTATGAATCCCCTCCCTCAGAAATAGGCGATGGGCTCTGATTGGTTAGCTAGCCCAGTGTGTTGTGATTGGCTCAACCGTCTCTAGTGTGCGTCTAAACGTCCCGCCCCGGTTGTATTGTAAACAACGGCGTCATTAATATCGCTTATCAGTTTGAGCTCGGTTGAGAAGCAGAGGATATTATTGAAGAGGATCGTGCAGAACCTGTGCAAGCACGGCTTTTAATGGTAGGCCTATGTTTTTTGTTTGTTGTTGTCTCATACTTTTAGATACGCTGTTATTTGTAAATGCTAACTCACTGCTTATGTTAGCTTTTAATATACAATTTTATCCTGATTAAAGCTTTAATACAGAACGACAACTGCACGCGCGTCCATGTTTAACGTTTCTCATAACTATGTGAAAATATGTGTTAAATTGAACAGTTCATTTTGGAGCTGAGCTGAATGAAGAGAGAGAGAGAGAGAGATGCAGAGCATGTGCAGACAGGGGGATGCACGGAACCCAGTATTAAGAACCGCTCTTAAACATTGATTTAGAAATTTTTTTTAAACGATTTGACGAACTCGCATGCCTATTAAGGATTTTTATGTGCACCTCTAGTTTGCTCTTCCTCTTCTCTAAAGCAGTGCAGCGTGGCCTCGCCCCCTTTGCTGCCTTTTCCCGGAGGCGGGGTTTATCTGGGTTTTGTGATGTCACGAACCCGGGAAGTAATTTGTTGTAGTCCCTACCAGCCGTTTTTTTGTAGGCATTAAACTGCCAGAATTCAATGCAAACAGATATCTCTGTTTGCATTGAATTTTCAGCTTCGTAACTTTGCAGATATTTGGTTATGCTCAAACAGCAACATTACACACTAACTAACGTTAAAAAAGTGAAATCGCTATGAACCACCCCTTTAAACATTCATAGAACCATTTTTCCCCTTAAATGTTAGTTGGATGTTTGTCTAACTTGTTACTAGGTTACTCCTTGTTTTAGAATGTTCAGAGAAAAGTAAAAGTAATAATTAAAGTAACATTTCCCATAATGTTTGCACAATAATAAATTGATTGTTCCCTTAATAATTTGACCGAAAAAGAAAACTCTCTCTCTCTCTCACACACACACACACACACACACACACACACACACACACACCACCCACACTGACAACCTACCTCTTTTCCAGACCCTTTGTTAAAAAAAAAACTTTTTCTTTTCATGAGTTTCAGTCTTGTACTCTTTTTGTGAAGCATGCCATACGTTCCAGTTTGCCCTCAAAAATACAATGAAGGCTTTCGCCGATGTCTCCTTGTTAGAAAGTGCAATCTGCATCATCAATCACACTCTCAAACAATGAAACTCAGTTGCACGGATTAACAAGCTCAAACTTGGCAACATGAAAGACACCAAAATAGCAGCGAAACAGACTCCACCATTCATTTCAGAATACGATGAGTTCTGCACCGCAGGTCGCAATGTAATGGGCTTTTGGCAGATCATCAATCCACTTTACTGCCACCAACAAAAAGCATGACTCACCAGTATAATAATTACATTTACTGTAAGTATTAGCTATAAGACTTTTAGTTGTAAGATTTTACTGAGGCAGGTGATCAGGAATAATCAGAGAACGATGTGGCACAAGAGGTCATTGTCATAAAAATTGAATGTTTTATGAGGATCACAGCAGTAGAAATGGCATTCTTTATGCCAAAGCTTGCTAGCAGCAGGGAGGTATTTTTTTATAATTGGCTAAATTAGTCAAAAAGTACTTTGTTGAAATGTTACTTTTTAATGTAATTGGTCTTTTTATGCCTTTTAACAAAAACAATAATAGAGAAAGACTGTAAAAAGTGGGAAATATGTAATAAAATTAGCAGACTGACATGGTATCTAGACCTCCGAAAACACCACAGATTTAAAAAAAAAAAAAAAAGAATTTAATATTTTGGCTAATTTAATAATGTCTGTTGTAACATGCATTAAATTATTTATGTTATTTATTTAAAGCTTGGTTTGCCACTTTTTTTCTTTTTGTTAATAATATCACTTTAATAATTACACAGAAATGCACAAATTTCTCAAAAAAAAAAAAAACTGCTGCCATGCTCTAAAAATGTTCAAAAATTTGAAGATTTTTTTTTCTTTTTTGAAAGAAGATGCAATGATGCATTAAATTCAGAAGTGTTAGTAAACACATTCATAAAAATAAATACTATAGCAGCACAACTGTTTTCAACATTTATATCGGAACAGTTGTTTTAAATTGTAATAATATTACAGTTTTTACTGTATTTTTGTATTTTTCAAATAAATGCAGCCCTGATGATCATTAGAGACTTCTTTCATAAACCAAAAAAATCTTACCAACCCCAAACTGTATATCTGCAGATTACGCTCGGCCTGCGTCATGAAACTTGCATCCTACAGGAGTGGCTCGACTCTGACGTGTTAACATCATTGTACTGTACTGCAGGTTACTTAAATTCTGTCAGGTTTAACAAGTAATCTGTAACAGACGGAAAAGAAGTCAAAAGTCAAGCTAGCATTACAACATCTGTCAAAAATCTGTCCATCTCTGGTGTTAAAGGTGAAGACATAATCACATTTGCTGAATCCAAGAAATGTGGGATTGCCCAGCTTGAATTGACACAGATGAAGAGACTGTGTGTGTGTGAGTGTGTATGCATATAAATGAGTGTTAGATATGCCTGGACTTTACCGTTGACCAAATAAACACCTCTCGTTTGACCATTTTGTTTGTTTTGTTTTAGGTGAGGAGGGGGGGAAAAAGAAGGGGTGCGTGATACGAATGTGGGGTGCCCCCTCTGACACATCGCTTGGCTGCAATAACGAGGGCCAGCAACACAACCCCACACTACATCCCACGGAGGCCTGCCGCTGACACTTCTACTCATCTACTGAACACATTAATCTGTCCTCAAACACACACATCTCGCTCAGGGCCACCACGACACACTCTCAACACCCAACACAATTTACCTCATCCCTCTATTCAGTCCACAATTCCCATGACATTACAGCCCACACATAGCACTACCACTAGCCACAGCGTCTCAACGATTGCTCAGCGCGGTAGAATAATGAGCAAGGCAACTCTAAACTGTACCAAGTAGCCCTACAATGTCTGACAGAGTATCGTCTACAGTGATTATATTCGTGAGTCTGCTCGTGGTTGTACATGAGCATGAACGTCAAAGGCTGTCTACGGTGAAGACGAACAAGGTGCGACAAGAAAAGGCCAGCGACATTCTCACTCGTATGTATCTCAAACCTGTATCAGCAGTTAATTTACATATCAGATATGTACATCCTACAATATGGCTCTTGCATGATCAGTCTTCAGGACTAACATTCGAAATGTGAGCTAATCTATGCCGAAGCACAATAGGGACGAAAATCGACACATCAGAGATCTGAGTGACTCGGAGAGCCACGGATTGAAGCAGCGCGAAAAAAAAAAAAAAAACGCTGCGGGGCGCAAGCGTGAGCTGACTCGATTTCTAGCGACAAAACATGTGTTAAATGTCTCTACACAATAGATTTTGTGCATCCACGCACATCATGCGTATTTATAACACTGCATTCAACACCCAAAGGATCCATCTATATCTCATACCAGCGATCACCCCATTAACCCTAATAAGTCCTATAGAGTCATCAATACTTGATTGGAGACTCAATGTTATGGTCGTGAAAAGTAGTGATATGGCGGAGGGCGTGATGTGATATGGACTATGTTTCGAAAATCTTAAAGGGCAGGGTCACATAAAACCCTAATAAATCCCATGCACAACACCACTAGGCTCTGTATTCAAATACGCCGCTGTTGCTGATTGTGACGTTCACGATCTGCAATACTGAGTAGATCTACATACATGCAGAGTGTATTTGGGTTGTACAGTTCAGGGCTCTCTCTGGGGCCGGGGACATCTGGACAGGAGGGGCCCCACAACAGCTCACAACATCGATATATTATCATCCTTAGCCATGCCTGACCCTTAAGAACATTCCACAATCATGCTTTTAAGGAGCAGGAATGGGAAAAATGTTTTCACTTGCATTACCTTAACCTCTCCGGTAGAGTGAACATGGAATACTATATATAGAACAGATAGAGGTGCAGTTTATCATGTCACACAATCGTGTGAAACAGAATAGTTGATTCTCAATCTGCAGTATCATCTTTTTTTTTTTTAAGAGATAAACACATCATATGCTCATTGGAAAAAGTGCCTCAACTTTCAATTTTGCACAACTCCAAAAATGCAAATGTAATGTACATAAATGTGCACTGCAGTTTCCAACTGAAGTGAGCACTGGTTGCTGTACACAATCACTTTTATTCCTTTTTACACAAATGATGATGATGGAGCTGAGTACTTATTAATTCAAACTTATTTTCACTCAGCTCCTTGCACATTACTATGCTATGATCTCAAATCACTTTTATCATATAGTGCAAACATTGATTTGAAAAACTAATGCATTTTAATGTTGGAATCACATAACCGACAAGAGCAAGAACCAGGTGAGCTCCTGAGCAAGTTTACTATTTAAAAAAGCCATACATGCCATATATGATTTACTCATCTTCAAGTTGTTCCAAACCTATATGAGTTTCTTTTGTCTGTTGAACACAAATATTTACGAATATTGGTACCAAGCAGTTTCCGCTATACATTGACCATAAGTTCGGGAAATGCATACAGGTTTGTAACAACATGATGGTGAGTAAATGATGATGGAATTGAAATACCCTTGTACTATTCCTTTAAGTAAATGCATTTTGATCTCACATTTACTACTGTTAACACTATCGGTTAAGGTTAGGGTTTAGTGTAGGTGGTGCGTTATTTTCAAACACCATAAAGTATTAAGATTTTAGCGTTACTCACTGACATCAATATTTCCAAACTGCCGTGATATGTACAACAACCAACGTAATAAAACGCTGCCAGATTCACAATCATCTCTTTAGGATAAAACTGAACACGTTTTAGCAACACTCACCTAGAACATTAACTTTGAAATAGTCACATGCAAGAATAATTACAGAAAACAACCACAGGACATTTTTCCACAGCCTTGGTTGGACAAATAATTCTATAACCTAGAGAAAGCTATCCCATTAGTACCATTCACTCATGGACTTTCACTAGTCCAGGACTCCTGGAAGTATTCAATTAATTTTTGGGACCACATAACTTCAAAGCCAATCACACAAGCCATACAATTTCATGTTACTACAATGGCATGAGTCATGACACCATTTAATGGCTGATAGATCAGACAAGCCCAAGCCCTTCACTATCGACTATCCCTGAGCTATGAAACGTGAGTCAACAACCTAATTATGCTTTTCAAGGCCTCCAAAGCCAATCGACTACCCATAAACATCTACTATATTACTTATACTATCTATATGAATGTAAGCAATAGATATTGCATGTTTTTTTGCAGGCAGATGGTGTAGTTACAACATCTACCAGTAGGGGCTAACCTGCCATCATGCAAACCAGCTAAACTTCTCCCCTTGATAATAAAAGAGAGAATTATAGCCATTACAAAGGCAAAGACAAAAAAAAAAAGGTTAGTGCTGCTTCCAAGCATCATAATTTGGACTCTCTGTGCCAAATTAAGCTTTTAAGGCACTAACATTTGGTCACACTAAACTTTTGTTACGCTGACTTCCATTTGTGTGTGAAAGCGGGAGACTGAAACACAAGCTCAGGTGAATTTCTCTGCATTTCAGAGTTTAGGTTTAATGAACTCTGACCTGCGAATTTATAACACGTCAAGATGTACGACCAATAGATGAACAATATGTCACAGCGTGACAAACTCTAAAGCTGCAGGTATATATAATTTGTTATGTGCTGATTTTTTAAAATTTAAATTCAGATATGATTTAAAAGCGAATGCTTGTCCATTTTTGTTTATGCGACTGATCCGCACTTCTGTTATTTAACCAGCAAATCTCCTGTGTCATTCTGAATGTTTTTGTCTTCTTTGATGGCTCTTTTGGAGTTAAACATGAGAGCTTTTGCAACGCACATGACCTTTTATGTCCTGCTGTTTATGTTGGATCTGCTGATGTCATTGTGGGGGTGCATGTTGTTTCTCCCTCTTTCAAAGTGGGTCTGGCCCTGACCCTGACCCTAAATGACACTATTTTGATAACTTTTTTTTTTCCAGACTCTTTGATGTCAAAGTTATGAAAACATTAGTGACACCAGCCTCCCGAGATTCTCGAGACAACATGTCTAAATGGCTCTCTTTAACAATGGATTTACTTTATTAAGCTTGTCATGGAAAACCAAATTCAAGGGTCTGAGGATATTCTGTCAGTACTCGCACTCCCACAAGGCTTAACACACTTTCACATTCTTTTATTCAGAAAAACAAGGTCATTTGAGTAGGCTGTTAATAAAGGTGGGCTTGTCGGGGGTGGAGTGGTGGGTACTCCATGCTGATGGTTATTTAAGCGCGAATAGCCGCATAAAACGCCATGAGGATATATTCAATCGGCGCTCATGCCCTGCTCGCTTTCTGTGAAGAGGAGAAAAACCAGAAATTAAGTTTTTAAAAGGGATAAAATCATAGGATCACACAATTATATAATAGGCTATAATATAATTAAAGATTAACAAAAGGGGGGGGAAAACACTGTGCAACAAGTATAGGTTGTGCTCGTTTTTGTGACGCTCTTAATGCATTTTATTTCTTTTCTTTGTATCTTTATTTGATTTAATCCATCTGTTCGCACAGGCGCCTCACGCACACACAAGCAACATTAGTTCTAGCGTTGCCTGACGTTTCAGCCATTCATCATCAAACTAAAATGAAGTCAACCAAACATAAATGTTACACAGTTTATTTTAAAAGGTCCTCTGTAAGATCAGCGTGCAGCGCCCAAACAATAAAAATTTTTGCACATGTGAAGGATTTTACATGGATATTAGAACATGAGTGAAGTATAAAGTCATGTTTAGGCTGCATAATGAATAATAGTTATGCAAACTAATGTTACAAATAGGATATGGCAAAAATGGATACATTTGGATTTTTGTGGTATGAGACAGGCGCGTGAGCCCAGTGCTGTTTCAGTTTTGCTTGACATTTTGTATGCTGTTTATAATGAATGCCTCTATAGCCTAATTTGTGTTTTATTTTACAGTTAAAAATATAATTTAACTACTTATTTTTCATTCTTGTTCTATTCTGAATACCATTAAATAAAAAATTAGTTGTAGAGTGAGGGGAACTAAATAGACTGTTTATATTTACCAGTATTTTAATATACATATAAATTAAATATATTAATGGAGCCTAATTGTTTGCAATTACAAGGTTAAGGGGTGTTTTTGGAGTAAGATCAGTTTCTCTTTAATGAGATTACTTCCTCTTTTTGGCTGGGTTTCGTTTCTCTGTGTCGTAAACTCTAGGGGTGAGGCTTCTAGACCAGGTTGTTTTTAGGGGCGTGATATTCAAATACGATTGTTTTCTGGCGCCACATTTATCAACATGCGATCATTCGTACGGTGAGATCGGCGGCATACGAATGTTTCTTAAATCACACGTGAACTCTGTCGTAAATTGATTTGTGCGCACAGATCTGCGCTCGTTTCTACTTTTAAATCATGAATGAGGCCCAATGCCTTTAAAATCCCATTTTTGAAGCCAGATTAGTGCCATCTGGTGGGAGAGAAATAAGAAAAACATCTGCAATTCCATGGTTTAGCCCATAGATTCCTCCTATATAGCTCTATATAAAAGGCCTATAAATTCTCTAATTGTTTTTAGACATAAATACTTATTTTATTAAGTTGTGGATTTGGATATATATTTAGACATTCTCAAAGACATCTTTTTGTAAAGGTTTAGATTTTTTTTTTTGGTTTGAAATGTTGATTTGAAGCATCAGTTTTTGAATTATTATTACTACAGTCAAACCTGAACCTAGAGAAAGCATTTTGTTACACAAAACATTCAAATTCTATAAAAATGTAACAAAAATGAACAGGAATGTTTTATCAAAGCTTAATTCTTCAGGGTCTGATCTGATTTCAGTTTTCTGACTCGTTTTGGCTATATGGGTATTTATATTTATAGCCATACCAATTCATTTGAGTGTGTGTAATTGTGTATGTGTGTGTGTCTGTGAGTGAGTGTATGTGGTGTGTGTGTGTTAGTGGATGTGTCTTGTTTTGCACTCTTGATGTTTTAAAGTGTAACCCCTTCCTTACTGTCCACTTTTTTACTGCATTGTAGTTGAATTATTGATTTTATTTTACATATTTGCTGTGTTACAGTCACATCAGTTCATAGGTGTGTGTGTGTGTGTGTGTGTGTGTGTGAGTGGATGTGTTGGTTTTGCACTCTTGATGTTTTAGAGTTTCTCCCCATCATTGCTGTTTCTGCATTGTGGCAGATTTGTAGATTGTACCCTAAAAAATTGGAATCTGCCCCCTCAATTTTTTTTTGTGGTCACATAGTGACTGCCATAAAAGTCACCAAGTTTCGTACCATTCTGATGAAGCTGTGATTTTTAAAAATTCAAAATAGAAAATTTTTCGGTCAAAAGTGACCAAAGAGCACCATCCTCACATAACAGAACACAAACCAGCCTTCCTTTTTCTTGTCTTTCTCAAAAACACATAAAATAACACTTAATGTCAATATTTACTCTCCCAATCCAATCACACGCAAAGCATGCTAGGAACTAGAAATCAAGTTCCCTGTTAAATGCAACCAAAAATTTTAACACAATTGGAATAGGAAAACTTTCATTATACAGTGAAAACAATACAAGCTAGGCTCATTTTAATCCAGTAAAATAAAAAATCTTTTTCTGGGGGTGTAGTTGCATCATACCAGCAGGGTAACCAAACCTTCAGTCCTTGAAGGTCTCACATTATAATGACTCTGGAAAAGGTGATCATGTCCCACTTTATGACGGAGGGTTCTGTTTTGTAACAATGGAACTACAGTTTTCATATCTGACACTCGCACTATGAGTTACAAGTTATTTATCTTTTTAACCGTTTTTGGAACAAAACAAAAACAATACTGGATGGATTTTCCACAACATTAAATTTCTTCATCATTGATATGATACAAACCAACAGCTGTTATAAATCAGCTGTAAATCCCAATTGCTTGGGAAATAAATCTACCGTGTGCTATAAAACTATCAATGGCAACAGCATACAATTATGTTCATTAGCATGATAAAGTCCAAACTGGGACTATTTCCTTGTCCAGTATCCTCAACAGCATACAGGCCTCCGCTGCTGCTGAATACT